>JZLH01S0021112.1:12319-23336 GCA_001188425.1 Eucidaris tribuloides | reverse complement strand
TCAAGTATAATCGGTAGATTTTTTCCAGTCATAAAATGTTGGTCCAGCGTGATATCTTTAACATATATAACAATATCAAGGTACATGGCTAAAGGGAAAAGGGAGAAATAAAAAAGGGTGATTTTCTCAGAAGTGACGAGAGTGGATTTAGCGCCTTTTGGAATTAAACTCTTCATATGTAGTCTGGATTCCAGACGCTTAATACCACAGTACTTTACTTTTCGGGTTTGAAGAACAACTTTGATCAACTGACATTCTGTTTGGAAGTCAAACAATGGGAGAATAAAAGTTATTGACCTGAAAGTTCCACAAAAGTTCAGAAGCTTGATAACGATTCAAACTGGGTTAAAATTATAAACATCTGCTCTAAAAATAGTTAAAGTCGTGGATTGGTAACGGGAAATTGGAATCCACGTTTTGGGAAAGAATGAATATTCCTAAATTCAATTACTTTACTATGTGAAATTGACCAGTATTTTCGTGAGAAAAATGTCCTCAAATAGCAGCATCTTTGAGATTTAACGCCGATATGCCTACACCTCAGCGCTTCAAAAGTTAAGAAGGAAGTGCTATATTCCTTACCTTCTTCTACGAAAAAGATTCACTTAAGTCCTGAATGAAAACAAAATAAAACGCCCGTATTAACTCCTCCCTTCCCTAGCAGATTCTCATTCAAATAAATCGATATCGCATGGATATTGATTTTCTGCGACCTCATTCTTATCGGTGAGCAAATGCATGTATAGTGCCCTCAACGACAATGGGGCACACAATATTCCACAATTTTTCGCAGATGTCGTCCGTGAGGGTTTCACCATAATCACACGCCCCAATAGACCAGTTTACTTAATCATATTCAAACTCATTGATTTTTCTTGCTTGGTGGCCTAGTAACTTAACAAGCTATTCCAAAAACCTGTTTATAATGGATACATTTCAATACTTGGGATGTAGCATACATTAGTTGTTGCTGTGTCGGGCAGGCCTCGGGCCAGCTGCCAGGTTATTAGGGACAACTTCGTTTAAAACGTATGCATTAGTAAAGTGGGCTATTGCTGGTGTAAACTGAGAAATGTCCATTCCAAGGAGTGAAATTAATGGAGTGCTTAACATTTTCTGAAAACCTTTAAAAACAAGGACGTCGTCAACAGGGGCGTAGCTACTGGGGGGCAACGCCCCCCCCCCCACCAAATTCATGACCATAAAAATCTCTTGACTGGGTTTGGAGAATTTTTTTTTTCTTCACTACCACTACCAACCCCTTACCCCCTCCACCCGCTGAGCGAGTTTTTCGGCGACTGCGTGACCGGAAAATTTTGGACCTGGATTTGGAGAAAAATATTTGTCATCATTACCACCCCGCCCCCTAGTCTGCAGGCACAGACTTTATTTTGGCACTAGAATTTCACAGCGCCTTGAGTTAAGACTAATCTTGTTGACTAGGGCACGTGCGGAGAAGCTATAACACAGGGCCTATGGAAGTAGTAGTCTGCAGCAAGGTTGTTCAGACCCTGATTTGCGTAGCACGACGGACAAAGGTTTGAGCCTTCAAACTACCCCCCCCCCCCCCCCCCGCGGAGCGAGTTTTCGGCGGCTGGCGTGACTGTGAAAAAATTGACCTGGGATTTGGGGCCCCCCCCCCCCCCAAAATTTCAGACCCTCCGCAGCATGGACCCATGCTCCCAGTGCCTCCCTGCTGAAAAATCCTAGATACACCATGGACCTTCGTTGTAGGTCCATGGTATGATGAAGCGTCCCGGATCAGACATGAAATTTCAAAAAAAAAAAAAACCGAATTAAAGGCAAAGTTCACCCTGACCGTCAAGTTGGTTTTAATAAAAGCCAAAAATGAGAGAAACATATAATGAAAGTTTAGCGAAAATCCTCCAAAGAATAACAGTGTTATGAAGTTTCAAAGTTTTAATTTTGTGACGTCACATGCGAGCAGCTCCCCATATGTCATGTAATATAAATTTCATAAATTGTTATTTTTTAATGGTTCATGATAATTCAGTGTTTTTTGAATATAGAAGCCTATATGTAATAATGTTTCCGACAATATATTAAAAGCACAGGTAAAATTATTTTCAAATTTCTGAGAAAACGGCACTTTATGGAGTTTATATCACATGACAGAGCGCTGCTCGCATGTGACGTCACAAAATTTGAAACTTCATAACTCTGATATTCTTTGGTGGATTTTCGCTAAACTTTCATTTAGGCCTATATGTTTCTCTCATTTCTCTGCTTTCAGTAAAACAAACTTGACGTCAGGGTGAACTTTGCCGGGAACTTTGCCTTTAAGTCCAGTTGACCAGTTTTAGCATTTAAAGTTCATTTTCTGAAGGGCTTGAATTAACTTTGATTGGGAAAAAATAGAGGGCTTCTCTGAAAAGTGCTCATGAAAACGATCATTAATCTATGGTAATCTCTCAACTCATGGTGATTAATAATAGAGAAAAAATATCTTGAGAAAAATGCAGGTCATCACCATAATTCTGCAAAGATAGTTGGATGACTGAATAATTGTTCTTTCTCAGAATAATTATGAATTCCAATCTCTCTAATTAATCCCTGATTTTTAAGGATTTATCCAATATGATTTTTAGAAGAACATTTTTTTTTCGAGTGGAACTGCTTTGTATTAAGCTATGTGAATCACACCTACTATACGTATGTGGTCTAGGATACCTACGTACTCGAAACCCAGTTGGCCAAAGTCTTTCTGTCGAAGGCTCTAGAGTAATCAGAGCCGTAGGGTGCCCTCAACGACAATAAGACACACAAGTTTCTACAAATTTCTGCAAAAGCTGAGCAAGTTTCACTCCTCGTTTATCGCAATTGCTTGCGAAACGTGAGAAAGGTCAATTCGACCCAAGCAAAGATACGTTTATTTGAATGGCAAACTGACAAGAAGAGGTGGATTTAAAGGGGTATGAAACCCAGGCATCTTACTGAATTCACATGGTTCAGAACAATACAAGATGGAAAATAGTGAAAGTTTGAGCAAATTTGGTTGAACGGTTCAAGAGTTATGATTGTTCAAAGTTTATTTAATCCTTGTTATGGAGGATCCTCAAATTGGCAACTCTTCCCATTTTTTCAGATGAAAGTGTGGAGAACTTCCCATTGGTTTTGTACACAAATTTTCAATAATTTGCAGTTTTCTGAAGAATCTAAATTTCTTTCAGAAAAACATGTAGAATCATTTTTGCTAGGACATACTTGCAAAACAAGCAAGAGCAAATCAGAGAGTTGATAAAAAGTGAGAATAAGTGAACATTTGTGTACAAAACCAATGGAGAGTTCTCCACACTTTCATCTAAAAAGCTGGTAGAGTTGCCAATTTAACAATCCTCCATAACAAGAATCAAATAAACTTTAAACAATCATAACTCTTGAACCGTTCAACCAAATTTCTTCAAACTTTCACTAATTTCCTTCTTGTATTGTTCTGTAATCTCTGAATGCAGGAATGTGTCTGGGTTTCATTCCACTTTAATGCATATGGATGAATATTCTTAGTATCGCTCCCTCGATGACCTCGTTTTTAGTGTGCGACAAAGTTTTTTCAGTCATGCAGTCATGTTTTTCTCTCACCTTTGTGAACGAATCAAAACTGCCGAAATAGGAAGTCCGAGCTTTCGGTCACGAGTCCGGACTCGAGTCCAATTTTAGTAGACTCGGACTCGGACTCGGCGTCGAATCCCTATGTAAAATGAATGGCAAGGTTTTATACAGGGTGGTCCAGAAAGAATGCTACGAGTATGATCGCTAATTTCTTCATCATTATCGGCAAAATGTCATTAATTTTTATTTCGTTGGTTAGAACATTCTTTTTCCAATAAAATGATACCAAGATCATTGATTTTGAGTAAGGCACTTTGAGTCTAGGGCCATTTTTCAGGCAATGCAATTTCCCAAATTTGCCAATTTTTCAACAGCGGCGGTCATCGGAACGTCGAAATATTCTGGCGTCTCAGCTTCCCATAAGGGACAAACCGCGATGACAATGAAGACATAGCTCGCTTCGTCTTCCTTATGAAAGCGAGAGCATTCCAGCCTTTTGTCATCGCAGTTTGTCCGGTATGGCAAGCTGAGACGCCAGAATATCTCGGCCTTACTCAAAATCAATGATCTTAGTATCATTTTATTGGAACAAGAATGTTCTAACCAACGAAATAAAAATTAATGACATTTTGCCGATAATGATGAAGAAATTAGCGATCATACTCGTAGCATTCTTTCTGGGCCACCCTGTATAATTGCGGGCACGGTCTCGAAACTTGCGGACTCGACTGCAACACTATACGGTCCACAAATTATGGCAAATTGATGGGTATGGACATTTCGTTCAATATGCTTATTCAAAGAGCCAACTGTGCTAGTCTGATCTACCTTTTCAACGATTATTTTGACAGTAAGAATAGAAAGCAGTGCCATCATTGTATGTTGTTATTTTCTATCAGCTACTGCGGTATCTCCCAATGTTCATCTTATGTGCTTAAGCGAAATGTCTCCCTCTATTGTCCAAATTTCCTAACATGGCTGACGTTCACATATATTTTTGCAAGGCAAATCATCGGGAGTTTGTGTGCTTTCTTCATGGTTAGTGGCGCTTAGCCAAAAGTTGCAAGATGGTTCTGGTCAAAGTTACCAAGGGGACGGATAAGGGGAAGATAAATGTGTTTACTTCGTCTTCAGCAAGAAAGTGAGTAAATAACACATTTCCAACAAAAATAGCATCATTCGAAAACAGGAATACACACACGCGACACTCCACAACAACATTACCGGTATCACGCATTTAGACATTTCACCTTGAAACGTAATACAATCAGAGTCAATCGAGTGATATATCTCTATACATTACCAGAACAACAAGACAGCACTGAATTCATCAATGTTTTTTCGGTACAAATCGTTGATGGATGCTTGGTGTGGTTTTAATTTGTCAACTTCTTTCGGGAGAAATTTCGTCGGGAAATTAGTAACATCGACGAAAAACATTTCCGAAAGTTCATTGACTCGAGAGTTTTGCCTGTAACCGATTAACACAGAATTGTAGTTACTTATCATGTACTACGATCAAGGCTGCCACTCGTAGGGGGAAATCCCTACCGTAGGGAATTTTAGCCAACCATAGGGAGTAAGGAATCCCTACGGGGAAATGACATTCTGTAGGGGAAAGTAGGGGTTTTTGATGGTTTGTAGGGGGTTTTGACAATTTGAAAAGAAAATATTCTTAATTCCTCAAATATTTACTAAGAACTCCCATATATATTCTCCTGTAGACATTATTTGGGCAAATCCATTGTCCAAGTTGGTCACTATAATCATTAATTACGAAAACCGTAACGCGCGCGTGCCGCAGTATAAATCCCTTGCATTTACTAAGGTTAGTTTGTAGGGGAAAACGTACCTTCGTAGGGGAAAAGTGGATTTTTGTAGGGGAAAACATAGCTCCGTAGGGAAAATTGGCCTATTGGGCGTAGGGGAAAAGAAGAGTCCGTAGGGGAAAATACGCATGCGGCGTAGGGGAAAATAAAAAAAAATTGAGTGGCAGCCCTGATTACGATTCCAATAAGAGGGAAGAGGTGGGGAAAAGTAACAAAATGTGAAAGCCTGGATATAATTTACACCTACGAATGTGAAGTGGTTTCCTGTTTCTTGGACTTAAAGGTATTGGCTAACATTTACCACAGTTAAACAAATCTGAGCCGCATGATTCCCCATGCTACCAGTGTCTTTGATGAGTTCTAAAAATGAAGTCCTGAAAAAATTGTATTTCAAAATGATTATTTAGTGCTTTAAAAAAGTGAAAATCGTAAGTTGACCAGATTCACTTGCCCATTTCCTCCCATAGACTTACTGTGTGTACACCTAGGTTAATAAAACTTGCCCCGAGTTTTATTGTTTATTCATGTATAACTTGCCATTGGCAGTGTAACTTTCCAAACTTTTGTATTCTAGGGTGTTTATTTGTCCATTTGAACACTACTATGTAGCTCAGATATCAAAGTTTGACAATTTTTTAAATTGAAGCTCCACAATGTTAGCCTATCACTTTAAAGACACAAGTTGATATTGTGGAGCTTAAATTTAAAAAAAAATGTCAAACTGTGATGTCTGACTCTGAGCTACATAGTAGAGAAATAAACATCCGTAATACCACAATTTGGAAAGTTATGCTGCCACTGACAAAATATGCATGAATGCGCTTTACCCTTGAATTACCACTGCGGTGGAGTATAAAATAGCCTATAGATCTACACAGTCTTTGGGAGGGAATGGGCAAGGTGAATCAGGCAACCTGTGTGCTCGTAGATTTCCATGTTTTAAACACTATAATCATTTTTAAATATAATTTTTTCATGGCTTCACTTTTACACATGAAAGTCATTTAGAGCATGGAGGATTATGTAACTCACAGTTTTAAAGGCAGGGGATCTCTTTTGCATGCCTAAAAATTAACATTGTGTAAATACAATTTCATTTAGAAGAAAATGCCATCTGGGAACCTTTAGCAAAATATAGGAGCTTGAAACTCAGTTTAAGTGGAATTATAGTGACCGTTAGACTCAGATTTGAATTTTTTCTCGCGAGAAAAAAAAATCCTACCATATAGAACGTACACTAAACGGCTATTGTTTTTCTTTTTCATAATTCAAATTCTAGGCAATCACTGACCCCCAGATTTCACAGACATGCCCTTCATCAATAGCCTAAGGGCATGGATTATCTTTTCCTGGTCTATGGGAATGTTTGCAAATGAGATCCACTGTGATCATTGTATAAATTGTGTCTTATTTATCAGTGAAACTTGACTGATGTTGATGGCTGATGTTGGGTGAATGCATTTCATTGCAAATCAGATCTATATCACGAAAGTATATAATATTAACTCTTTTTGACACATAAGGATGACTAGCTGTAACATGCTCACTTGGTATACCGTCATTTACTACATACACAATGCAGCAAAAAAAAATCTATACAGTATATTGTGCTACCGATTGATGCCTAATTCAGATATCATATAGGGGGTGTTTTGGTACCAAACCAATACATGAAGCAAAAAAGGTACTCTCTAAAAATAATGAGTGAAAATATTCACTCTTTGAGGAGTGGATTTCAAAAAAGAGTGAATCTAGAGTGAATTTGGAGTAAAAATGTGTGTTTTCCACTCATTTTCGAGGGATCACTCGAAATCTTCGAGTGATCCCTGAGGTCCTCCAAAATGTGTGAAAAACACAATTTCACTCCAAATTCACTCTAAATTCACTATTTTGTTTAAATTCACTCCTCAAAGAGTGATTATTTTCACTCATTATTTTTCAGAGAGTATAACTTTTTAAATTACAACAGCGTCGACAATCGAAAATTAACGACCCAATTTTATCTGATATTTCGACAGCACGCTTTGTGTTAGATTTAACACCTTGCTTCGGTAGTGTATTTGCTTAGTACGACAGTCACCTCTGAAAAGGAACCAAGAAATTGGGTTAGGTTTTGAATGTAATAACAGGGGGAAAGTATATCTTGAGATAAGTTATTTTGTGGAGGCATAAAGTAGGTCGAAAATTCAAAGAATAATGGAAAATAAAGACCAAAAAATGGTTTTCGTCCCCTCATTTGCGTTTTTTTTTCCCTTTGTTTTTTTTTTTTTTGGGGGGGTTGTCATGGCTGCTTCTCTCTCTAATGCGATGACTTGATACTGCATACTACTGGATTATTACCATTTGGACATGTGTGACAATTACATCATGCAACTATCATCTTCCCTTCACAAGACTTGGTATCCCGGATTCATCTGGGCGTAATCATCTGGCTGCAACGAGGATCCGGAACTATTCTTTACCTCGAAGGTCTGATTGCTATATGGTCCACTTTCCCCATAACCTCATTATTATCTTTCGAAGTATAATTGTAGCAAAAGTGACAGACTTTGTGAAAATACTCCCTTAGATTGTTAGAAAAGCTAAATTATCAATTAATTTTCCATACCCCCCACCCCCCCCTCCTCCAAACTTTTGCTATCACCTTACTGGGAAACCTATTTCTAAATTATTGAGAATAAAATATAATCTTCATCTTGTTAAATTTAAATTTATTCAAGTTATTTATTTCCACATTTCATTTTTAAAAATACATAAATATACATTCAAATATAAATCAATTACAATCGTATGATACATAATGATTATTCACTAATGATAATTCAACAATATGTACACCTTATCAGTTCGCCAAAGATGGGTTTGCTATTAGGAAAAGCCAGAGTTTTTGTTTTGAAAGAATGAAGAGACTGACACCTTTTCATATCTGGAGGGAGTCGATTCCATAACATAAATAAAAAGAGATTGCAAGTTAACATTATTTCTCATTTTATTAATATTGTGTTGATGCGGAACAATGCCCGTGAAATTCTTCGAGCGCCCAGACGACATCTCCACACGATGGGATTCTCCACTTGTAGTCCCCGAAAGACGCCCTCTGCGAGTACCTGTCTTCTTATCCTCCAAATCCGAGAAAAGAAGAGGCTGATTTCAACCGATTTCCCGTCTGGAAAGCTGAAATCTCAATCGCAGATTTCCGCGGCTGAACGCTAATCCACACGTGTTCCGTTTTGTACAGTCTAGACAAATGAATCCTTCGAGCTAAAATAAAACGTTTGTATAAAATGTCTGATGTTTATTCCTGAAGTTAGCGCACCAATTAGTACTTTACCGGATTGTTGTTGTTGCCAATACCACTTCCGTCATCAGATGGCTATGTTCAGTCTTGCAGTTGACAGATGAATTTTGCGACCAATTTTTGTGTGCGTAATATATCCATACTATCTCCCCTGCAAATGAATTGCTTTATAAAGTTGCCAAATTGTCGAACATAATCAATTAAAAACTTTTTTGCATTTATTGCTTGAAAGTGCTGGTGTGCATTCTTTTGAAAAACTTTGGAAGTAGAGGAATGTTTCAAATACAGTGTAAAATGAATAACGCACACAAAGAGAACCAAACAAGAAGTTTATTACAAATTTTAATGATCTGAAGATAATAATACCTTATTACATGACTAAGAGTACTTTGAATGCAGAAGGTATGTGGTTCTAAAAGTCTGAGCTAGTCTGGAATCCAGACGCCCCTCTTGGTTCACTTGTGAGGAGTTTTGGTCTGATAGGCTGTAATCGCAGAAAGATTCATAGAAAAGATAATCATGATTCATTTATAACGTCTGGCACCCAAACTAAAGCTGAACTTAAGAAGGCGGGCGGTCAAAGCAAATTCTATATCCATGATTATTTTCTTCTACGATTTCATGGAAAAAGTTGACAACAATGTATTTTTCATATTTATACTCCCCGATCTTCTCTCCTCCTCTCCCCCTCCCCTCCTCCTCCTCTCTTCTTCTTCTTCTTCTTCTTCTTCTTCTTCTTCTTCTTCTTCTTCTTCTTCTTCTTCTCTTCTTCTTCTTCTTCTTCTCTCTTCTTCTTCTTCTCCTTCTTCTTCTCTCTCTTCTTCTTCTTCTTCCTCCTCTTCCTCCTCTTCTAGCCCTGTTCTTCCTTCTCTAATTCTTTCCCCCACCAATCACTCCACGGCTTCCTCCTTATTTGTCCCCCAATTCTCCTCTTACCCATCAATACTATATCCTCTCCTCATCTCCATTCTTCTATTGTCTCATTATTTTTCTTCTCTGTCACCCGAATTGAAAATTACTCCTCGTCTATCTGACTACAGCCTTCATCCCATACCCTTTAACACTCCACTACAGGAAATTCTTCATGACATTTGCTCTATTGACAATTGAATCAACTAACCCTTATCTCAAGCCGAAGTCCCTAACACATACGCCTAACAATAAACCTAACGCAATGGCAACCCTAACGCCCTAACCCCAGTCTCGTGTTCCAGACCCTGCGACTTTTCTGCATCCGCACTCGCTAGCAGAAAAAGTTGCAGGTACCTCAGAAAACTAGTCTTAGTTCAAGACAGTTAACTGATGATAGTAGGCCTAATTTTCTCTAGAAATAGGATAAGTTCTGCGTCTGGAAAGCCAGACTATCCTAACCTAAAATTTTTGCCTTCTTATTGTCACCGAATCAACTGCTGTCGGAGCAAACTGTCGGGCTACTGGACAGCACACTTGCTGGCCTTGCGTGCAGTGCTGGAACCATGGTTGGATCCAGGTTTTACTAAGAAATACACTGTAGCAGTTTTTACTGACATCTTAGAGCGAATGCTGAGCTGACAATAAGCTCCCACCCCCACCCTAAAGGTAATGTTCGTCCTCGTTTCCCTCCCCTTGTTCTTTTTGGCCGACAAAAGGGAAGCCGCGACCGATTTTGGCCCCTGGATCAGCTTCTTTTTAGCGTTACCCCTCGATTAACCCCTTCCTTCCACGTGTTCGCTCTCCACTTCCTCCACGCAATTCCTCTTCCAGCGATGTAACAGACACCGCTGACGGGGAGAACCGGGCAGGGTGCCCCTGGAGATCGTCCAAGCTGGACTACGAAGGGAAAGAAAGTGAGTTCAAAGGAAAGTCAGAGTGTTCGGATGGATGAAAAACGGTGAAGAAAGAACGTAATGCACAGAAAGGCAAGAGAAGTCGATGACAAGCGAGTGATTGAACGTGATATTTATGCTCATAAAACATAATAAAAGCAAGATATAATTTGAACGTAAAAAGAGAGAGGAGATGGTGAGCCGACAAGCCACGTGGAATATTTTTTGGAAGTGCACGTGTGCGATATGAATACTGCACGGGAGGGCGAAGGGGTGAGAGCGTGACATAATAACCGATTTTCATTAATAAATTGATTTGTACATGTGTTACTGTTAGATAGATAGATATAGATGGATAGATAGATAGATAGATAGATAGATAGATAGATAGATAGATAGATAGATAGATAGATATTAGATGGATGTATAGATATAGATGTATATATAAATATAGATAAAGATGTAGATATAGATATAGATATAGATATAGATATAGAGACTATGGCCGGAAAGCA
>JZLH01S0021112.1:0-12294 GCA_001188425.1 Eucidaris tribuloides | reverse complement strand
CACAGGAAGAGGAAGACATGAATACAGGTCTACTTTACACTGGAAAGTTTGTAAAAACTAGGCCTATTAGTCTAAATTTACAGTATGTAGGCCTAAGTGAAGTACAGATATTGTATATAATAATAATAATACACATGATTTGTATTGCGCCAAATCCGCTCAGTAGAGTGCTCAATGCGCATGTGTTAGAAAGGTTACAACTAACAGTAGAAAGGATAAATAACAACGAGTGAGGAATTAATAGGAAGCATTGAACAGGTGAGTTTTTAGACTGCTTCTGAATGAATCTGGAGAGTTGCAACCTCTGATAACAATTGGTAGATTATTCCATAGAGTGGGACCAGCATGAGCAAAAGCTCGTTCCCCCAAGTTATATCTGAGAAATTGGAAAATAATGGTGACAATAAATGGAAAGCCTATTTGCTCGCATGGGAAATATATTGTTACCAATTTGTAACGATCTTACAGGGCAGTGACATGATTGGGAGAAATAAAACTGCCTCTGAAACCAATCTGGGTGAAAGATATACCAGTCTACACCAGCTGACTGGAAGGATTTGTCTTGAATTTGTTTACTTAAGGAGAATCAAGCATGAAGATATTTCTCTCGAGACCTGAGAGAAATAATCCCATAGAATCCCAACAAATTTGTCTGTCACACGGCATACAGATGGTAGTTCATTTAAAATGAGTCAACTTTTGATTACAAAATTTTCACAGTAGAATCCTTGCATAGTTTTTTTGATTCTAGAATAATTTAACTCCAAGTTGACGACTACCCCCAATCATATCATTTACCTTTAATGATTTTTAAAAAATCAAACATTTCATTTTCGTTTGCCCTATTTTTCTCATACTGTCACTAATGCGTTTCCATTTTGCTTTGTTTCAGCCTGTTCAGAGCAACTTGTTAACAGCCTGAAATTCCATTTTAAAGGCATGGAATCTCATTTGCACCCCTCCACCAGAGCACCAAAAAGGTCACTCATGAACTTAGGCTTTATATGACAAATATTCAGGACATATCTGTGAAATCTGAAGATAAGTTATTACCTAGAATTCAACAAATGCCCTCAAAACCAACTGCCATGTTCGTGTGTTTTCTATGCAAGGAATTCTTGTAAAATTCAAATAGATATATCAGTGTATTTACACAATCTTAATTTTTAGGCATGCAAAACAGACTCCCTGCCTTTAAGTAGCGAGTAATATGTCGTAACTCTGACGTCACTGAACATACTTATCGAGGGCAACCTAGACCCAATCAATCGTCATATTTGGGCAGACAGATATTTTTCGTACCAAATAAACTTGTCACAGTCGGATGGCGAGACGGATTTCTCGGTCAAGTTTGACCCCCTTTGCATCACTTCCCGCTCACAAGTCTCGTCTTATTTCAGGTCGTTCGAGAAACTTTCCTTCTGGCTAGACCGTGCCCTTGACCTCGTGATGATGATCGTGCCTGTTTGCTGACCAAAGTCGAAGAACTAGATTTTTGTTGTTCAAACGGTGGCGCGTCGAAAAGGTAGAAAGTGGTATATGAAACGTCTGACGATTCAAACGTGGTGGCAGCGTCCAAAAATGTAATTCCCAAACCGCTCAGTTAATTGTGGAAGTCCCATTAATAACAATAAAAAGAGTCCAAACTCATAGGCCCGTTATTCTCGACAGGTATAGTTAAACCCGGCGTCTAGATAAACCCGGGTTTAGTTAGACCCGGGTTTATCTTAGACACCTGTCTAAATTGTTTGTATTCACAAAGACAGTTTAAGTTAGACCGTGCGTTTAAGTCAATTCTGGTATAAACATTCCACAAATGCATTAATCTGCCTTCTGCACATGCTCAGTAGGGACTATGGGTTAGCTTGGTGTTGGTCTAATCATTATTTTTCATAGGGGTATGTGTTATTTTACCAAAATGGCCATTCATTTGCACAAGACTCACACCTGTTCTTTTCAATGAAACAACTCGCGTTCTTTCACTTCGCGTTTCAGTAAGTATTTGGCCAAAATACTCCACGACACATTTACACTCGACTAGAGTCTACAGACTAGACTGCACAATCCACATAAGCAAGATTGCAGTAGATCACTTTGACTTGTCTTTACTTGCAACATAGATTTCTACGTTAGACTCTAAATAATTGCTTCAGCCTGCTTTGTTTATCCATGACTACGTAAATTGATCTAAGTTACAATACTCTAACGGTACCCGTATTATTATAGTCTACTCTCATCCAAGTCCTGTGCTTTGTTTATCCCGTCGAGTAGGCGAAACTATTCATCCACATGTGTAACATTTGTAACATTATAGTAATAACTAATAGAAAACTAAGTTAGATCTAACTGTAGTTAAAGACTAACGTTAACCTGATGATAGAGACTTGGGGTAAAATATTGAGTTTTGCGTGAAAATCTGGACGGTTAAACTTCATCCTTTTCCATTTGCTCAGGAGCAAATTAAAAAATCCGCGACGTCAAACGTGCACGTGCCGTTCCAAAATGGTCCGAATCAGCCGTAGCCAATTAAGGTCGCGCAGGCGATATCCGTTAGCCAATTCAGAGGCGCTGCGCTCGTCTTGCTACGCGTGCACATAAACCGCAATTCGCATTTGAGCAAAATGAAACTCACAAGAAGAACACATTCTGGTAACATGTCGTATTAGTTTTTTCTCATTAAACAACAAATTCATGACGTATGGATCTCAGACTTTCAAACACACCATTTGTAAGTACTAAACTAACCGTTTGGTATGATGTAATGAAGGGAAGTAATGCGACTTGCACAATCCCTGCAAATCAATAACCCAATCTTTAAAGTTTGACAATTTTTTAATGAAGCGGTCCACAATGTTAGCCTATCACTTTAAACCCAAAAGGGCAATTCACGAAACTGTTATACAACGAGTAACATCTAATTTCAATTTTGATAAAATACCTTACAGCTCGCCAATAATGCCCGAGACAAACTTCTTCAACAACACATTCGACACATTTAGATATTTCTTTTCTTGAATACGGTGCTCAACTTGTCTCGTGATCAGGTAAAAGTGTAATGCGTGTGATTTAACCCACTCGGTACCATTGAAACAATACCAAAAGAGTTTGCACGTGATATCACTGAACGGGTTAACCCTTATACCGTACCAACCCTGTACACTGATTTTAAATACCAACACATTTCCTTGCATATGGGACTGAGGGGGTTAATGCATGTAGGTCCATGCATGGTTTATGGCACAAGAAGCTACGGGAGGAAGAGGAAAACTTTTGTTGAGGAAGGAAGTCATTGGCTGATTCCTCCTTAGTCTGTGACCACAACATGCCTGTCACGATGGTCCTACCCTAATTCCGATTTCTGGCTTGGGTGACTTCGATCAGGTCTCCTTACATGGAAAGACAAACTTATTCTAGGTGCAGCAGTTAAAGGGAAATGTAAAGATTGAGAGAAGGTCCTCGCTTTACCAGAATAAAGCAGATTGTTTAAATGCAAAGTTCACCCTGACGTAAAGTTGGTTATTATAAAAGCATAAAATGAGAGAAACATATTAATGACAGTTTGCCGAAAATCCACCAAAGAATAATAGAGTTATGAAGTTTGAAAGTTTTAAATTTGTGACGTCACATGCGAGCAGCTCTCCGTACAGTATGTAATGTGATATAAATTCCATAAAAGTGCCGTTTTCTCAGAAATTTGAAAATGATTTTACTTGTGCATTCAATCAGAAACATTATTTCATACAGGCTTACTAAAAAAAAAAAAAACATTAGGCCTAAATTATCATGAAACATTAAAATGGCAATTTATGGAATTTATATTACATTACACATAGGAAGCTGCTCGGATGTGACGTCAAAAAATTTGAAACTTTGAAACTTTTTTTTTCGCCAAACTTTCATTAAAGGTTAGTGACATAATTGGGAACACTTGAAAATGCCTCAAGAACCATATGAGTTGAAATATATACCAACTATACACCAGCTGGAGTGGATCTCCCAGATAGAAGGATTTGTCTCCAAATTTATATACTCATATCAATTTCTTAAACAACAGAAACGATCCTCTTTTACGCATATAAATACGAGGTTATAATACGCACTGGTCATGCACTAGTGATCTCCGCCGCACTGTAGGGGCATGTCTATTGTTTGCATTCACACCACACTCAACGCGTAATCATAAAGAACACGCGTGGAGATATCACTGAAAGGAAAATGTATCTGTGATTGTTTTTGCCAATTCCGCGGCCTTATCCCAGCCAATAAAATATGATTTTTACATTTTGTAGAATCCTCATACTTCCCACTACATATCCCCATCGTCAATATATTTATGGATCTCGCACTTTCATTTTATGAAGCGGCAAAGACAGAAAAAGTGAGAAAAACGGGGATCTTCCACGAGATTTTTTACCAAAAAGGAAGTCTTTAGACTCAAAACCGCGGGTCATAATGTTGACTTTGGTCAAATATTTTGATCTTATCTTAAAGAGAAATCTTTGATTATCATAAATCTCGTGTCAATAGTATATCAAGCTTGTAGATTTGTTACAATGGCAAAAAATGAGCCAAAAACGACGGTTTTAGTTCCAATTGACCATTGTATTGCAAAACTCCAGACCATGAAGAAAGTAAAAGATCGCTTAGAAATTGATATGTAAGGAGAATCAAGCATGAACATTAATTCTATCGGGGCACGATAAAAAATAATTCCCATAGAGAGCCATACAGCAGGATTGCCTGCCACGAGAGATAATGACATTAGTTATTTTAGAACGAGTCAACGTTTGATTACAAGATTTTCACAAGAGAATCCCTGCATAGTTTACTTGATTCTAGAGTATAGTTTCAGCCCAAGTTGAGGACTACCCCCAATCTTGTCATTTACCTTTAATATGTTTCTCTCATTTTTATACTTTTAGGCCTATTAAAACCAACTTGACGTCAGGGTGAACTTTGCCTTTAAAGATTCTGCTGTGAAAATTTTACGCTCAAACATTGTCTCCTTGTTGAATAATATTATTATCAGAAACTGTTGGGACGGTCAAAATTAGCGGTGTAGCTAATTTCTGGGTTCAATTTCTATCAGAGTTATACTTAAAGGCAGTGGATCTCATTTGCAAACATCCCCGCAGACCAGGAGATCACCCATGCCCTAACCCATGCCCTTAGGCTATTGATGAAGGGCATGTCTGTGAAATCTAGGGGTCAGTAATTACCTAGAATTAGAAAAATGCGAAAGAAAAACAACAGCCGTTTTGTGTACGTTCTATGGTAGGAATTTTTTTCTCGCGAGAAAAAATTCAAATCCGAGTCTAACGGTCACTATAATTCCACTAAAACTGAGATTCTCGCACCTAAATTTGGGAATCCATTGTAGAATGCATCAAGAAGTCACATAATATAGTAAGAGTCTTTTAGATTCTGAGTCATCTTTGCCGCATGTTTATAGCCGCAATTAAGTAGGACACATTACCATATATCTTACATTATTTTGACCGATTAACGAGGAGTTGATTCTCTCGGGGATACTGAAAACACTATACATCATCACACCTTAATGCATGAATTCAACAGATCTATCTCTGGTTGTTACAACCTTTGCAGATGAGGTAAGAAATGGATTCTCTCGTGGGGTGGGGGGTGGGGGCTCTAGTTATCTCGGTCCGTGATAATTGAGAGGAGTGTAAGCACTACGCAGAAACCCATCATATTAAGGGCAGTGGATCTCATTTGCAAACATCACAGCAGACCAGGAGAAGATAACCCATGCCCTTAGGCTATTGATGAAGGGCATGTCTGTGAAATCTAGACTTCAGTAATTACCTAGAATTAGAAAAATGCGAAAGAAAAACAATAACCGTTTTGTGTACGTTTTATGGTAGGAATTTTTTTCTCGCGAGAAAAAAATTCAAATCTGAGTCTAACGGTCACTATAATTCCACTAAAACTGAGTTTCTAGCTCCTATATTTTGCTAAAGGTTCCCAGATGGCATTTTCGTCGAAATGCCATTGTATTTACACAGTGTTAATTTTTAGGCATGCAAAAGAGATGCCCTGCCTTTAAATTCATATAAATGAATAATTTCTCCTCAAATAAAAAAAAATCAAGACAAATCTTGCCATCCTGAATATACACTCTGGTTTGTATTTATATTGTTGGTATATGTTTAAAACTCGTTTGGTTCTTGGGACATTTTGACTTCAACCAATCACGTCACTGACCTTTAAATGCAACGTTTAAGCATGTTTCCAGTTATAAAAATCTGAGCTACGTGATCTTTCCTGTAGTGTCTCTGGTCTACTGAAATCAGGCCCATGAAATAATGTAATTCAAAACGATTATTTAGTAGATAAAAAACAGAATATATGAGTGACCGGTTTTGCCATAATTATATCCCTACATGTCTTGCCAGTGACAGCACAACTTTCCAAAATTTTCAATTCTAGAGATATATTTGTCCATTCAAACGCTATCATGTATACCTCTGATATAAAAGTTTGACCTTCTTCTAAATTGAACCCTCTTCACAATTTTCAACAGTGTCTTTAAGGGTGCAGTTTCGAAGCCCAGTTCACCAAAAATATAGCATACTTAGAACATAAAGGTATAAGGAAAATGGTTTACGCTGGCTCACACACGCCATCATGACACATTGGACACATTTCATACCTGCACAAATGCCTGTCAGACGCTCTGGAGCTAATTCATATTTGGCTTTCTCAGTCCCCTTTAAACACCTCTTCTTGAATCTTAAAGACACTGGCTAACATCGTGGAGTTTCAAATTAAAAAGTCGAGGGGAGGAAATGGACAGGTTAATCCAGTCAACTTGTAGATTTTCACTTTTTTAAAGCACTAAATAATCATTTTGAATTACATTTTTTTCAGGGCTTCATTTTTAGACCTTATCAAAGACACTCAGAGCATGGAGGATATGTAGCTCACATTTTTTTTTAAACTGTAGTCATTGTTAGCCTGTGGCTTTAAAGGCAGGGCATCTCTTTTGCATGCCTAAAAATTAATATTGTGTAAAAACCATGGCATTTAGAAGAAAATACCATCTGAGAAGCTTTAGCAAAATTTAGGAGCGAAAAACTCAGTTTTAGAGGAATTATAGTGACCTTTAGCATGTTTAGACTCTGATTTGAATTTTTTTCTCGCGAGAAAAAAAAATCCTACCATAGAACATACACTAAACGGCTATTGTTTTTCTTTCGCATTTTTCAAATTCTAGGTAATAAATGACCCCAGATTTCACAGACATGCCCTTCATCAATAGCCTAAGGGCATTGGTTATCTTTTCTGGTCTGCGGAGATGTTTGCAAATGAGATCCACTGCCTTTAATCGGGAAGTAGCATGGATGTTACATTAAAGGCATTGCATAATAATGTTTTCAGTTTAAAAATCTGAGCTACCATGATTCCCCATGCTACCGAGCGTCTCTGATACTGTATAAAAATGAAGCCCTGAAAAAATTTGCAGTTTCAAACGATCATTAAAGTGCTTTAAAAAGTGAAAATCATTGAGAGACCATTCCAGGTTTCCCCCATAGACTGCTTGTATTGCAGAATTTCCTATCGGCTGAGAATAAATTCATGTGCCGAGTTTTGTCTGTACATATTTTACTCGGTGACAGCATAACTGTCTAAACTTTTGTAATTCTAGGCTGTTTATTTGCCCATACAACACTGTCAGATAGGTCAGATAGCAAAGTTTTGACAAATTTTTAAATGGGGCTTCCACAATGTATAGTGTTGTAGTGACTTGGTCACTCCATAGTTTGTTGAACTGCAACCAGTTGCCTACGGTTTAGTAACGTGTACACGCGACGTTGCTTAATTTTGCATACAATGTATAGATTTAGATTTCACGTGTTTATCTTAAGCCAATCACGGTAATTTTTAATGCATGATTTATCTTGCTAACCAATCATGCAATCGTCAATTGCACGTGGATTTTTCCCGCGCGATTTTCCACTCGCTCTGAGTTTTTATACAACTTTCTTGGACGTTTCTGCACTCTCGCGATTTCATCACGGTCGAGGTCAACAACTTCCGCAATTACCATCAGAGGAGCAATTCAACATCTCGTTTCATCTCTGTCGGAAACGATCTCAGATTTCTTCACTGCGGGCGAGTCATGTTTTTCCTGTGCACTCAATACTTCGCATTTTCAAAATTTTATCGCCTTCTCGCTGTCATATTAACAGCCTGCGAGTCTGGTGGGGAAGTACTGTAGTGACTTGGTCACTCCATAGTTTGTTGACTGCAACCAGTTCCTAACGGTTTAGTACGTGTACACGCGACGTTGCTTAATTTGCATACAATGTATAGATTTAGATTTCACGTGTTTATTCTTAAGCCAATCACGGTAATTTTTAATGCATGATTTATCTTTGCTACCAATCATCATCGTCAATTGCACGTGGATTTTCCCGCGCGATTTTCCAGCTCGCGCTGAGTTTTATACAAAACTTTTTGCAACGTTTCTGCACTCCGATTTCATCACGGTCGAGTCAACAACATTCAGCAATTACCATCAAGAGAGCAATTCAACATCTCGTTTTCATCTCTGTCGAGAAACGATCTCCAGATTTCTTCACTGCGGGCGAGTCATGTTTTTCCTGTGTGCACTCAATACTTCCCTACGCTGGAAGGGTTCCCGCCGGCAGTATCTCTCTCTCAACGCCGGAGAATCGGCTGGGTCCTTCGAAAGCACCGGCATCGTTTTTGCAGCACAGTTAACTTCTCTCCGAGCAACTCACTCGTCGAGATTTTCATCCGTCAAAGCCCAAAGCTAATACGTAGCTATACGTAGTAGCTTGGGCATCAGCGAAAAATCGCTTACGAGACTGAAGGAACACATTCTTGGTGATATTTCGCGGTTTTCACCATTTTTACGACGAAAAAGGATGGAATCAGGATTGGCATGACCGAGTGGGTAGTAGGAGTGATTTTACTCTCGTAAGTGTCAGGTATGGTGTAAAATCGGATATTTTTCCGTCTGTTCGGGACTCCCACGATTCCGTGTAGTCTGAGCTGAAGACTAGAAAGTCCTGTGTAGCAGAAAACGGGACAACATTCGGCCTCTGTAGGGACGGTATACGGAGATACATGTAAAATACCTGTCAAGATCGTCTGAGAAGTACTGAAAAACGACCACGGACGCCTACAGAGGTCGAAGCCTTCGGTCTACTCACTGTCCTGATCTTCAATTTATGCATCAGGCGACTCACTGTCCTGAACTTTGACTTATTCGTCAGGCGAACCCACTGTCCTGATCTTCGAGTCATGCATTTTTAACCACATCAACCTGACCTCGACGACTTCTTCAGTCACGACATTCGGAGCGTTCCATCAAAAAGACTCCGAGGCAACCACCGCACCGAGTATCATCGATCACCGTCAACGCGACATGCAGCATCGAGCCTCGGGTATGTGTGATTCTTGCTCGTCGAGCCCCTTTCCGTCCTTCACTCACCATTTACGTCCTTCATAATCAGCGCCAGCCCATTTTGGTTTCTGCACGTTTTTAGCGACCGAACAATGGACTTTTATCTCTGAAACATTCATGGCATTCATGGACTGAGAGTTTTCTGCTTGCCTTTACTGGCTGGCGTCTATTTAACATGTAAGCTTACTTGTATTTAACTCTCCAATTGCAATGTCATATTCGGTATGTTAATTCACCTCTGCCATATTCTAAGCAATTTGTGTGGCAATTATTTCAATTTCTCACTGCAAATACTATCATTTTGTATAATAAACATCATGAAAGGGAATGTTTTGTTCATGTCGTTTGTAAACTGACCTGTCCACGTATATAGTAAAATAAGGAAATTATCTTGACGACAAATTTCATTAGAAATCTACATTCATTTATTTACTCATTTACAATCTATCAAACGTTTATTTCAACCAACCGTGTCACATATTTTCCTACAGTGTCTTTAGGTTTGACACCCCATTTTAGTGTGCATGTGCGTAATGTACTGTTCCTCTGACGTAAACATGGTAAAAGAAGCAACTATAGAACAAAACTGGTCTCAACCAAAATACAACAAAGGCATTCAACAAATGACTATATACGGGAATTGAATTCTACATCCGACTTATCCGAAGTTTTGGTGTGAATATTTGCTTACACCCACTCATCCAATATACAGAGATTAACACACATTAACATAGTATCACATCATTTGAAGACAAGCCGCCTCGGCCCACAAAGCAAACAATACTCTTGTCTTGGTTTCAATATTCGAATCGGTTCAGGATTTCCTGAGCAAATGTAGTATTCTTCCTCTCCAACTGTACAAGTCTGAGTCTCGAGTAACAAAACGAAGAGCGTTTACGAATTAAAGACACTATACAGGGTGGCCCAGAAAGAATGCTACGAGTATGATCGCTAATTTCTTCACCATTATCGGCTAAATGTCATGAATTTTTATTTTGTTGGTTAGAACATTCTTTTTCCAATACAAAAACATACCGATATTGATTTGAAAGTAAGAGAGGGCGTTTTAGATTTAAATTTTTTCCCGGATCAAGACACATTTCCACAAAATTTGCCAATTATGTTCAGACAGAATGATGGGGTCATACGAACGCCGAGATATTGTAGGTATCAGCATGCCATACCAGACAAACCGCGATGACAATGGAGATGTAGCTCGCATCGTCTTCCTTATGAAAGCGAGCGCATTCCAGCCATTTTGTCATCGCGGTTTGTCCAGTATGGCAAGTGAGACGCCAGAATACCTCGGCGTTCCGATGACCGCCGCTGTTGAAAAATTGGCAAATTTGGGAAATTGCATTGCCTCCGAAAAATGGCCCTAGAATCAAAACGCCTTAGTCAAAATCAATAATCTTGGTCTCATTTTATTGGAAAAAGAATGTTCTAACAAACGAAATAAAAATTAATGACATTTTGCCGATAATGGTGAAGAAATTAGCGATTATACTCGTAGCATTCTTTCTGGGCCACCCTGTATAACATTGTGGAAGACCCATTTACAAAATTGTCAAACGGTGCTATCTGACATATCTGATAGTGTTTGAAGGGACAAATAAACATCCTAGAACACACAAGTTTAGACAGTTTTGCTCTCACTTGTGAAATATGTCCAGATTAAAATTGTCACATGAATTATTCTCGGCCGATGAAAATTCTGCAACACAGCAGTCTATGGGGGGAAACTGGAATGGTCTCTCAATGATTTTTACGTTTTTAAAACACTTAATGATCATTTTGAACTGTAATTTTTTTTAAGGCTTCAATTTTAGACCTTTTCAAAGACACTAGTAGCATGGGGAATCATGTAGCTCACATTTTTTTAAATGGAAATACATATTGTTGTACGATACCTTTAAGATGTAGGCCTACATGGGAAATGTCCTTATGTTCTTCGTAAATCTTTGGCATTACTTGATATTTAGCCTGGTTCGATGTTATACGCATTCATATTCTAACGGGCCCAAAATTGACTAGATTTTGGTACATTTTTTGTTAGCTCCATCGAAATGCGTAAATTTCTGAATCGCCATGCAATAATTCTGTGTTAAGTTAAAAAAAGCATGTTTTATAATGAGTAGGATATAATACGATACTAATGCAACGTGTCCAAGGCAGACCGGATCCCATGTAGTGTTGACATGAGGTGCATGTGGGGTGTTAAAGTGATAGGCTAACATTGTGGAGCTTCAATTTAAAAAATTGTCAAACTTTGATATCTGAGCTACATAGTAGTGTTCAAATGGACAAATAAACACCCTAGAATACAAAAGTTTGGAACGTTACACTGGCAATGGCAAGTTATACATGAATAAACAATAAAACTCGGGGCGAGTTTTATTAACCTAGGTGTACACACAGTAAGTCTATGGGAGGAAATGGGCAAGTGAATCTGGTCAACTTACGATTTTCACTTTTTTAAAGCACTAAATAATCATTTTGAAATACAATTTTTTCAGGGCTTCATTTTTAGACCTCATCAAAGACACTGGTAGCATGGGAAATCATGCGGCTCAGATTTTTTTATCTGTGGTAAATGTTAGCCAACCCCACCCCAATCAAAGACTACCACACAATTAAAGCCACTATTTAACATTTTGGAAGCCCCATTTAAAAAAAATAGATTTTAAACGTTGATATCTGTCTGTGACAGTGTTTGACGGATGAATATAGAACTCAAAACTTTGTCACGAGCAAAATATGTAGGCTTACAGATAATTTAATATCGACACATGAATGTGGACAAAATGCTATAATACAGCAGTCTGTGGGGGGAAACT
>JZLH01S0021111.1:18229-32530 GCA_001188425.1 Eucidaris tribuloides | reverse complement strand
AAAAAGGGGATATAAGGCCATCGATGGGTCATTTAACAAGGATCTTGCAATCGTAGAAATCGGTGAAGTCATGTGATCTTGGAAGGACACTGCTTGAAAATAAGAAGAGTTGATGAACAAGCAACAATCACTTGCTCTCGTAGGCAACTTTCTTCATTTCAGGTATTGAATCACCTTTTACGGCAATTTAATTGACTTAAAGGAAGATGTAGCTGGCAACCAACAGGAAAAAATGACATTGCAAGAATTATGGTACATGGTGATAAAGACAGCCTAAATAATGAGTACTGTGTGACACTCACCCTCAGCAAGGCCCTATAAATATTGTTTTGTTTTGTTTTTAATTTACGTCTTTGCACGTTTCTTCCCTCAAAAAAAAAACTTGCCGGAACAGCTATAGAGGGAGGAGCTTATCGATTTAAAAAGTGAATACATTACCACGGCGCGACTAACACACGTCGGGCGGAATGTATCGGTCACGTAGGGTCAGCACAAGGCCAGCGCACGTGCGATCTGATCGGCTGGCGAAACCCCAAAATCTTTCTTAAATTATTCCTGTTATTGCTGGCTACATCTTCCTTAACAAAGTAAACTCTTAATTCTGCAAAGTCAGATTTGACTCGAAATTTCGTGAGTTAGGAGCGTCCTCTATTCCGAGTTAAAGTGACTCGGATTTCCGAGTTATTTTGACATCGATTCTCAGTTGATGCCACACCATCCCAAATCAAATTAATTCGGAATTTCGAGTCACTTTGACTCGAATTAGAGTAGACTCCCAGCTGATGCCATCTCGAGTCGAGTTTGCCTCCACTGAAATAAGAGTGTACAGGAAACTATGATGGGAATGGAATTTTTGCAAGAAAATGCGATGAGTTTTTACGAAGATACAAGCAGGTATGGCAGGTCACTTTGCAATTTTAGTTACTGCGAAGTATACAACTCTTCCCAAATGTTACAGAAAGTTCACAAGTATATCCCATGTGAGATAAAATTCTGGTATTTTGCACTTTAACTCTGGTCTATCCTGTAACTTCCCTTCTCCGAGACCCTTTTTGGACAGGAATAAGCACTTATCGTATTTTAATGGCATACCAACTTTTAAGTAATCACTATTCAACTTGAAACACACGACTGGCTATTATCGGTAATCGGTTTCACTATATAACTATTTGTCATGAAAACATATAATTTCTTTATTGTCATCTGCGCTTAGACAGCTGCATCCTCTCATGTGTACCATTCTTTACGGTTTTCGTAGAATCCTTACAAAATATCGAAAACAGTAGAGTGACTTATTAAACTCTTTGCGTGAGTGACAATAGTTTTTCTTGATCGTAAATACAAAACTTCCGACGAATTACACAATCATCACGATTCCCTGTTGTATAGGTTTTATGTTTGGGGGAATTTCAGCGCGCGCAAGAGAGTATCCGGTTATTTTTGTTTTAGCAGAATTTCTCCAAAAAATAACAAGTTCGTAGCTGTCATAAGAATTGTCAGCGGACTTGCACAACTGCTTGAGCCAGAAATACTTTTCAGTGGGAAGCCCCCAGAAGAAGCCATCCAGTCGCCCACACTTCTCACATTCAAAAAGAATTTATCCAATTTGGGTTATTAATGGGATAAAAAGCCTCCTGCCACACAATCAATCTGTCTACGTGAAGATGGAGGTGTGGCGTTTCAAGGTAATTCAAGGAAATTCAGGCACTTCTTCTTTAAGATAGGCACATTATGACGATGGGAAAATATAGTGTATTTTAAAACACACACAAAGAGGTTCTTTACCATGCAGATCGGGACCGAAGGGTCTTTCCCAGTAGGAGCAGAAAAATATTCATGCACACATCTCTGTAAAAATGTATATTTCAAAGTGGTCAGACCCACCTTACGTGTCGAATTTTTGGCCGGTCCACCTGTGCTTGAAGTCCAGAGCTATTGGTTTCCTATTACATTTTAGTGTAGCTTCCAGACGTTTGAATGAACCCATCTTTTATTGAGGAAATCGTGTCATCATGTCAACTGCCTTGAACTAAGACTAATGTGTTGAGACTATTATAACTCGCAGGGTCTGGAACCAAGAATACGTACATTATCAGATTCGACACTGCAGGGACACAGGGAACTTGGGGGTACCTGCCCCCAAAGACCCCTTTGGCTACGCCACCTGCTTTATTTTTATTACGTGATGTACACTACATGAGCGTATGTACACAACATAAATCCAGCGACTTGTGTCAGAAAGATTTGATTCCCAGACAAAACAATAAACAGTAGCATACTTATGTTGCGACAGTGTGTATTTTGAAATCTCAATTGACGTGAGGGGTGGGCGGGGCGATCTAATTCATGTGGCGTAGAATGACGTATATCTCATGAATGACACTTGGTATGTTTGTTATTTTGGTAGTGTTGTGTTTACGAGCGACCACTCGTCAATCTCGTCTCGTTTACATGACTTTACATGATTTCCGTTTGCCCGGTGTCTGATTATTACCAGCGTGATGGCCTAGTGGTTAGAGCGTCCGCCTCACGTCTGGAAGGACACGGGTTCGAGCCCGGCCTGGTCAAATCAAAGACTTTTTAAAAATGGTACCTTCTGCTTTCTAGCCAGGGGCTCAGCATTAAATAGAGAAGGGTATAATATTTATGCTATGCTGGGCCCGCTGGGAGAGCAGCCCATTTGACTGAAGTGGCTACCCTGGTTAAATAAGAGAGTAGTAGTAGTAGTAGTAGTAGTAGTAGTAGTAGTAATAGTATAGTAGTTATAGTATAGATAAGTAATAATAATAATAATAATAGCCATTTCTATATAGCGCATAACTCACGCGATTATCTCAGCTCAAATGCGCTGATACTTATTACCCCTGGTCACTGGCATCCAGTACTAAACTGCCACACATCAATGTGCACCATTTCCCATCCCTGGGAGTATTCCTACTGAGCTGCCCAAGAAGCGATCAAGGCCAAACAAACCAAGTCATTCTCACCCTAGCCAGTCCCAATTTATACTCCTGGTGTCGAGACCAGCCAAAGCAGATTAAAATGTCTTGACGAATGACATTAATGCCGGGCGCGGCTCTTGCATCGAACTCGATACCTCTAATTATCAGGCACAACGCCTTACCAATCTCGCCACAGCACCTCTAGTAGTAGTAGTACATGTATTATTATTATTACTTAATACTAACTAACTTACCTGCCGTCTTGAGAAATGGTATTTGAAGACGTCTGAATATAATTATTATGTGTAGCAAAATTCGGCACTTACCTCTCTACCAGTGAAATGGTTTTAATAACTTAAGGAGTTCAGAATTCGTAATTCGTCTCAAAAAAAAAGTGAAAGAATACTACAGACATCCAAATAATGACTCAATATTTTACACTGAGATTAAAGTTGAATTACGATAATGACGAAGAAATTAATAGAGCTAGTACAATTCTGTCTATACGGTTTTGAAACTGACATCACCTTGTCAAAATATTTGGGACAATTTTCTCGTGATTGTTTTAATTGGAAACTCATACTTTCTTTCCTTTTGGTTCCAACTTTTTAGCTGTATGTTCTCAAGAATGTCAAAACGGAGGGAAATGTATGAGACCGGACAACTGTGCATGCCCCGCTGGCTGGACCGGGCAATTTTGTGAAGTTGGTAAGTGTTCGACGACCATGACGACAGGTAGAGTTGGACCTCCATCAACAAAACTGTTCATCTTGTGACCATAGGGGGCGGTACGCAAGCAATACTCGGCTCTGACACAGAGCCTCCTGAATGATTATCTTCTATTCTAACTGAGACTCAATTTTACTTAAAACTGATCGTCATGCTTTGTCGCAACGATTTGATCGCAAACGTTTGGATTGAGTTCTGATAGATATGTAAAGTTGCGTTTTTCAATTAAATAATTATTTATATAATAAAGAAAAAAGTCTCCGTAAGATGATGATCAATCACTAATGCTGTCGGCCTGTAACATTTATGCTATTGTTTCTGATAACTCATAGACATGCGTTATAGAGTGAATGGAAATAAAGATAGAACCAGATCTAAAACAAAGGAAGCCAAAGTTTTTATACAAATACATGATAATTTGTTCATTTGTCACGTGGGATATTTTTTCTAATTTCTACTAATACGGTATGTCAGATATAAGCTGTCGTAACAAAACAAAAGGAAATTATACTTTGCATAAAACCGGTAGGAAAACTAGATCATTGTAAAAAACTTTGCTAGAGAAATGGTTATGATTACTGCTTCAGTTTTTATGTGGCAGTAAATTAAAACAAGATAAGAAAGATTGCATGGTTTAAACGGAAGTAGCAATATTGGAAGTATTCCTCAATTTAAAATCAAGTATACTGTTTCTGGTGTGACAATTCATAGTCATACATTTCCTCTTTGTGCAATATCAGAACATGTTGCGACGGTAAAATTTGTTGTGTAGCTTTATATGGGATCAATTTCTATCAGAGCTGAAGATTAACACCTTATTTTTGCATCGGCCTGGCATCTCAAGACGAATCTGAACTGACAATTTTTATTATTGGATGTTAACAATTTATTAAAAAGAAAGAAAGAAATACTAAGATCTCAATTTTTTCCTCAGAGTGCAAAATAAACAGGTCTATGATCTTGCACCACCATACGGTACACCGGTGCCTAGTGCATTAAAGGCAGTTAATCTCATTTGCAAACATCCCCGCAGACCAGGAAAAGATAACCCATGCCCTTAAAGCTATTGATGAAGGGCATGTCTGTGAAATCTGGGGGTCAGTTATTTCCTAGAATTTGAAAAAATGCTAACGAAAAACAATAGCCGTTTAGTGTACGTTCTATGGTAGGATTTTTTTTCTCGCGAGAAAAAAATTCAAATCTGAGTCTAACGGTCACTATAATTCCACTAAAACTGAGTTTCCAGCTCCTATATTTTGCTAAAGGTTCCCAGATGGCATTTTCTTCTAAATGTCATTGTATTTACACAATGTTAATTTTTAGGCATGCAAGAGAGATCCCCTGCCTTTAAAGGCTAAAGACATGATTGGGAACACTTGAAAATGCCTCAAGAACCAAATCAGTTCGAACACATACCAATGTATACACTACCTGGATTGTCGACCTTGGCTAGGAGGAATTGTCTTGAATGTGTTTACTCAAGGAGAATCAAGCATGTGCATACCAGCATGGAATTACTCTCGTGCCCCGATAGAAGTTATTACCATAGAAAGCTACACAACAAATGTGCCTATCACAGTGGATACTGATGGTGGCTCTTATAAAATGAATCAATATTTGAACACAAACTTTTCACAGCATAGTCCTTGCATAGATACATTGATTCCAGAATTTTTTTCCCCCAAGCTGAGGACTAACTTTAATAGCCATACTTTTGGTGAATATGTCTGTGTTCATTGATAAATAATAACAACAACAATAAATAATAATAATAATAATAATAATAATAATAATAATAATAATAATAATAATGATAATAATAATAATAATAATAATAATGATGATGATGATAATAATAATAATAATAATAATAATAATAATAAAAATAATAATAATAATAAAAGTAAAAATAAAAATAAAAATAAAAATTAAAATTATAATAATAAAATAATAATAATAACAGGAGACTATAGTTTTATCATAATTTCTGTGTCCATTTTAATTTTTGTTTCATTTTATTTCGTGTAGATATAAACGAGTGTCACGGCACCACACATGGATGTCAACAACGATGTACGAACAATAACGGCAGCTACGAGTGCAGTTGCGAACAGGGCTTCACGCTGGGAGAGGATGGCAGATCATGCTCAAGTGAGGGCGCACTCAGAAAATTACGGTCTTGATTTTCGGTCCTCTTTTTATCAACAAATATTGTTTGATCGGGGGAATGGATGGAATCAGTTGTTAACTAAACGTTTTAATAATGGATTAGATGATTTAGTTCACACAAAATCAAGAGGGAAAAAGGATTGACCAACTTACGTACAAAAAAAACAAGCCGTTATTATAGCAGCTGAGTTAAATTCCACACATTTAAAACAAAATCAATTGTGTCAGAAAAAAATCATGATCAGAGTGGGATTTGAATTTGTATTTAAATTTGATTCTATTTATATGGCATTTATTGTGCCTTCGTCATCGGTACAATGATATACATTTATTGTCAAATAATATTCCAGATATTGCTAATATTGGGTACAAGATGATTCAAATTTGGCATTAGCAAAATAGTAAGGTATATAATGCCTATTCTATCCCATTTACGAAGCGCCGACGTTTACTCATTTGACAGTTGCTCCGGTGCCAATATCACAGGGGACGAGGGATTAGGGTTAGGGCAGGGGCGGCCGTCCCCCTCTATATTTTTTGAAAGTAATAAATTTCATGGGATATTTAAAAGTAATTTTCGAAAATTTGTTTACCCCCCCCCCCTTAGAAGTTTTTTTTTTCTGTGAAGATATACAAGTTTTGATAGGATCGAGTCCTAAATTTGGCCGTGAAAACTGCCGAGAAAAATTTTCCCGACGGATTTCGCCCACCACCCCCCCTAAGATTTCACCCTGGTGCCGCCCCTGAGTTACGGTAAGAGTTAGGGTAAGGGTTTAGGGTTAGTGTTGAGGTTAGGGTTAAGGTTGAGGTTAGGTTTAGGGTTTGGGGTTAGGGTTAGGGTTAGTGTACGCAATAATCGCCGGAGCAATTGTCGAGACCCATAGTCAAACGTTTGCTGCTTGTTAGAAATGTCCTGTCGAAAATCACGGTGTCAGACAAAATGTTGTTTACCTTTATGATTTTAATCATCGAAATTAGCTTTTAGGCGAATGACACTCATCTGCATGAATACAGTATACATATACAAGTTACATAAATAGAGAAATAAAAAATTAAGTGAATATGATATTGAAAAAGATCTTTGACATACTTAAATCATTACCAGCATAAATTTTCTATCTTCTTTCCACCTGAACAAATTCAAGATATGTCAAATTATTCCAGCCTTAATATATTGTGGAGTCAGTGTAAGAGTTTGATCACAAAACAGGTTAACTCCATTATCACCAAAATTGAGTTAATAACATCTATACATTTACCACCTACTTTCCTAGGGACAGTATGAAATTTGAAGCCAAATTCCACATGTACAAAATATTTTGAGTTTCACTTTTATTTTTCCATAGCGCGTGCACAAACTTGGGCAAAGAAATGCATTTTCCTCCGCCAGAGTTGTTTAAGTGGAGTTAACCCGGTTTTGCGATGAAACAGTATTGGTATATATTTCAGCTTAATTTCCAATCCTGCCCTCTCCCGTTAAAGGCCGACAGTCGATTAATTTATACAGTATTCAATCGTTGTAGTGCAATTATTAGTTAGCTACGAAATAATACAACTTTGTCTCACAGTATACCGCTGTACAGAGCTGCCAACCAGTATGTTTTAACCATATTTAGTATATATGTTTTTCCTCTTCCAAAGTAAGAAAATACGATTTTTAAAATGCAAAATATGTTTTTCCTTAAATACGATATCAGTGTATGTAATTTACCCATTTTGCTATTTAAATATGTTGTTGTTTTTTGGCCTTTAAAATAGATTTTTCTGTGCAACATTATGTTTTCTGGTCAGCTGAGGTTGGCAACCCTGGGTGATGCAACTTGCTGATTCTGTGCCAGATGGTATTTATAATGATTCTGTTTTGTTTGTTTTATTTCATTTCGTTTATATTCTAGTATGCTTGTCATGCTCTCCGGAATATCAGTTTCTAATTACAAGGATCCTTTTATTAGAACAGGTAAGCTACGTAATTTGTTGTTGTATAGCTAGACGCCTCTAGTGTCAGTTTTAGACTTCAGTTCAAGCGGTTAAAGACACAAGTTGACATTGTGGAGCTCCAAGTTAAAAAAAAAAATTGAATGTCAAACTTTGATATTTGGGCTACATAGTAGCCAAACATCCTAGAATACAAAAGTTTGGAAAGTTATGTTACCACTGGCTAGACATGCATGAATAAACATCACCCTTGAAATAACCACTGTGGTGGAGTATAACCTAGATCTACACACAGTAGTCTATCGGAGCAAGGTGAATCCGGTCAACCTGAGTACTCATTATTTTCACTTCTTTTGGGGTATGATGTATGGGAGAAAATAACAAATTTACTCAAATAAGCGACGACTGTGTTTGTCACACTGTTTCTACATGGGAAAACCAATGCATATAAATGTCGTATTAAACAATCTAGGCCCTATATAAATGTTATTGATGGTTAAAAATAAACTGATTCACAAAACAGAATCTAAATTTAGTATAAGCTATTTGTGTGGGGGGGAGGGGGTCCTCTGCTCGTCTGGTGTTGAAAAATATCAGAATGATTTAACAGAGTCGCTTTACTTGTTGACCGAGGGTTCGCAGTACAGGAGCTACAGCCGTACACCACTCTTTGAGTATAAATTATTTCCATTGTTTCCTATTGTAATTGGGGGATAGGTTTCAACGGGTTGAGTCTGATTTTGAATTAAAAAATTAATATTCGGGACTGAAAGATCGCTTGAAGCCCCGAAATGAGCTGCACTTTCTATGGGTTACACTTAAGCAGTTCCAACCTGTCGATCCAAGGTATTGAAACAGCTGATATGCAGCACCAGAGGGGGCATACTCCCCCCACCCCCCCCCCCACTCCCCACCGAAAATAAATTTCAGGGGGGAAAATCATCCAAACACCGCGGAAATTGACAAGAAGACGAACATTCTAGACTTTCGTTTACGAGGAAATTTATGCTCTGTCCCCCCCCCCCCCCGCCCCCCCCCCGCCCGATAACAGGCCGCCTGTTTACGCCGAGCCTGAACATAATACTCCTCAAAAATAAGTTTGGAATCTGCAGTTTGATCGGGTATTTGTCCCGTTTTGTAGTACTGATCAATGCGAGCTTGATGTCATCGGAAAGATTATTTAATTTTCTTTAAAATGATTCCCTATTTGATATGATTATGCCATCAGGGAAAGGACAGTATCTTAAAATGTGGTGTAAAGTGTAAATTGAAAAGCTGCAAAATGACCAAAGTTTGGCTAGTCACCCAATTGTTGTTAATGAATGAGTTTTCCAATGTCTCTTTGGTTGTTAGGCACTCTAATGTGAACACTGACATGGATTGAAACAAACACCTGCACAAGTAAGCAAACAACAACAACAAACAGTGAAACAAACAAACAAACAGACAAACAAATATGTGTGGCCATTTAAAAACTGGACATAAGGCATTTATCTCACGGACCTTTCACCACAAAGTAATAAAAAACACGGCAGGGCTTGATTTGCATGGATTTTTCTCAGAGAGAGGGTATAACGAGAATGGACTAGCCTGCATACAGCCCAGACTTCAACCCTTTTGAACATTCGTGGGATCAACTCGGCCGGGCTGTACGGAAGAGAGTCACAAATGCAACGACATTGGCAGGTCTGCATCAATTACTGATTGGCGAGTGGAATGCCATCCCACAGCAACGAATCACATAGCTCATCAACAGCACAGGGAAGCGGTGCCAGGCGGTGGTGCAGGCACGTGGGTCGTTCACCCGATACTGAACTCTTATCATGTCATCAAAATCAATGAACATTGATGAAATCAAAGATCCATGTGAAGATAAACATGGAAATCCATGCAAATCAAGCCCCTCCTTACTTTTTTTTATTACTTTGTTGTGTTAATGTGGTGAAAGTTTTATGGGATTAAATGCTTTACGTCCAGTTCTTTAAATGCCCATACATGTTTGTTTATTTGGTTGTTTCACTGTTTGTTGTTGTTGCTTGTTTACTTGTGCAGGTGTTTGTTTCAATCCATGTCAGTGTTCACATTACAGTGCATAACAACCAAAGAGACATTGGAAAACTCACTCATTAACAACAGCAACAATTGGGTGACTTACCGAACTTTGGTCATTTTGCAGCTTTTCAATTTACACTTTACACCACATTTTAAGATATTGCCCTTTCCCTTATGGCATAATCATAAAGAGTAGGGTATCATTTGAAAGAAAATTAGATAATCTTTCCGATGATACCAAGTTTGCATTGAGAAGTACTACGAAACAGGAGATATTAGCGATCAAACTCAGATTTCCAAACTTTTTTGAGGAGTTTATATTGTGCAATCGGTTACAGTCGTTATTCCTAAGGTCGTTTTCCGATGGTTTGATATTCTGAATGATCAAATACTACACTGTAAATATACTAAACACTTTTGTAAAAACTTTTCTGTAACACTTTATAATCGCTTGAACACGTTAAATATGGAAATCATAAACACGTTAAGGTGTTTGGTTGTTGAAAATCTTAAACGCGTCAACAAACATTTTTATGAACACCTAAACACCTGAGTCTTTAGATCTTCACAAAAATGTTTGTTGACGCGTTTATGATTTTCAATACCTAAACACCTAAATGTGTTTATGAAGTGTTAAAAAACACGAACTTTTGATATAATACACAGAATTTCTAACTAAACGTGTTAAAGTGTTCATCAAAGTGTCCAGTATTTTTACAGTGTCCAGAATTTTGATTAACGAGCCATATTTATTTCGTTTACGGTTGAATGAGCCCTCAGCTATAGTCTGGCTTCCAGACGCAAGAACTAATCCTATTTCCTAGAGAAATTAGGCCTACTATCATCAGTTAACTCTCTTGAACTAAAGACTAGTTTTCTAAGGTAGATTTCTTGCTTCCAGACGCAAGAACTAATCCTATTTCCTAGAGAAATTAGGCCTACTATCATCTGTTAACTGTCTTGAACTAAAGACTAGATTTCTGAGGTAGTCTGGCTTATAGACGCAAGAACTAATCCTATTTCGTAGAGAAATTAGGCCTACTATCATCTGTTAACTGTCTTGAACTAAAGACTAGATTTCTGAGGTAGTCTGGCTTATAGACGCAAGAACTAATCCTATTTCGTAGAGAAATTAGGCCTACTATCATCAGTTAACTGTCTTGAACTAAAGACAAGTTTTCTGAGGTAGATATCTCGCAGGGTGCGGTGCTACTCGGAGGGAGAATAAGTCGTAGGGTCTGGAACCGAAACTACCTCAGTTATAGAACGTGTATAGGAAATTTGTGTGTGTTCGAAATGACGAACCTTCGGAATAGCAAACTGCACCACTACAATCTATCCGTCATTTTTTCAATTTGCAGAAGTTTAGAGAGTTGCAGGAGAATCGGACCCTCCAAGCCGTCGTCCCGCCGCCACAAATCAACGCCCTGCCTCTCAGCGATCAATATATAGCACAGATTGAGCGAATTGGATCTCTTAGTGAACAGATCTCAAGGCTAGAAGAAAATCTCGCGGACTGTGAGTATACCATGATGACAAAAACCTTTGCTATTTTACTAACTTAATCCAAACAGTCACTTGTACACTTCTTCTTTATGAGAATTGTTGGAGATTAAATTTCTTCTGTAATTAATGTCTTAATTGAGACCTTTACATACCACCTAAGGCGATATGATTAATACAATCTCGGGGTCAAAAGGTCGTGGTCGGATGTCAAATGTCATAGATCATTTTATGTCCTTTGTATGCAATAGAAAAATTAATTTGTATGAAACTTGGTCAAAGTATGTATCACTCTAGACAGATATACGGACAGAATATGGGGTCAGGCGATCAAAGGTCAAGAGGCATGGGTCACGTTCGGGTAATAATTCTGTCAAACTACAGTGGGTAATGCAATATGTAAAAAAAAAATCGATTATGAATTTCAGTGAAAGTTGGCTGAAGTAGGTATCGCCATAGAGGATTGCTTGGATATTTTTTTTACAAGGTCGAAGGTTAAAGGTCACATGCCAATTTGTGCCCTATGCAGCCAATTCACTTTGTTTACTACCAGAATGGTATCTTTGATTTTCATTAAACGAATGTGAAGTTTATGTTATCATAGATTGATAGCTGGAATAAATGTTGAGGTCAAAATGTCAAAGGTCACAAGTCACCTTGTGAAATATGCGGTCAATATACTGTAAGTGGCATAATACTGTCTCAAGTGATGGTGGATTTTTATGTAATTTGGCTCCAGTTAATATCACAATAGATAGATGGTTTGATTCGATCATGGGGTCCAAAGTTCTAGGTTAATGTCACAGCCCACTTTGGGTACTACATGTATTTAGGTATTTCATTTTGTTTGATTCCATATCTGAAAATTGGAACGATGGATTTGCATGAAACTTGGTTGAGGTATAATGTATTACAATTTACAAAATAGCTTGTGTAATGTAAGGGTCAAAGGTCACAGGTAATGTCTGGTTGCATTACAGGTAATGCTGTAGGTAACATTAACGAGAAGGAAGAAAGGAGAACTGTTTGAATTGCAACAAAATGGGTTTGAACGGGGGCCGAATTGCATGGGGCGTAGACTTACCTATCCACTGTTCAGCAGTCAAATTTCAAATTTTATTGATTTCTAAAAACACACAATCAGGCTTGATGGCGTAGTGGTTAGAGCGTCAGCGGCTCACGTTCGGAAGGTCGCGGGTTCGAATACCGTCCGGCTCATACCAAAGACTTTGTTTGATGATACCTTCTGTTTTCAAACCAGGCGCTCGACGGTCTTGATCAGAGAAGGGTAAAAATGACATTTATGCTGCGCAGGGCCCGCTGGAAGATCAGTCTGTTTGACTGAAGTGGCTACCCTGGGTAAATAAGAGTTATTATTATTATACATGTAATCATCTATGAATTAACTATATTCCTATTCATATGTGTCTCATGATCTCTTTCAGGCTCTTGTCGTCGTCGAACAAAGGGATGATGAAAATGACGTATAGATGATTGATAGTATTACGTCATCGTACAAGCGTGCCTCGTTGTGTCATAAATGGATCCACTATGAAAATTGACAACGTCATGAACTGCAAGAAATTTATCGAAATAAAATTCAAATGATATGGAAATGCTGGCTACGAGTTATTATAACGTGTTTGAATTTACAACCTACATCGAATCTTCAGTTTTCCAAAAAAATAATAAATAAATCATCAATATAATCGGCGATACTACAGTTACGGCTGCGTTTTGCTTGTCTTTCTTGAAGCATATAACTGTAGGCTTGGATTACGAATTAGCTTTGCCTAAATGCTTGAAATCAGTGTGATGGAAAAGATGGAATCTTTGATGACCAGCGAAGATGCGATCGAGATTGAACAATTACAGGAATACACGCGTGACTAAATTTGTGATGCAGTTCACCGTCAATTCGAACTAACCCCTCATTCGTAATGATGAGAAAATGCAAGACTTGGACCATCAGTGACCTCTGACCTTTCATCTCGATGATGAATTTCTATAACATATGAAACACTGGTTTAAAGTCACCATCAGATACGTATGGAACCACGGTGATGGTGTTCCAAACAGTGTGTGCACATCTTTCTTTTCAGATAACCAAAAAAAAATGACCAGATAACGTGTGTAGCTACGAATTCGGCCCCGACTTTTTCTTAACTTCAGTCAACTCCCCCTTTTTGATTGGAAGCTTCTTCATGCGTCTTAACATATCTAGTCCTGCAGCTGCTCTGTCCAAAATGTATTATTGGGAAGCGTTAACCTATGACTATTCCATGTGTTGTGGGTGCTAATCTCAATGGCCTGGAGACTAGTTTGTTGACGACCAGTTGGCGACTCGAGTCTCCGCTAGTCGCGGCGACGTCGCGACGACGTCTCCGGTGAGTCGGGAGAAAGTCAAACATGTTCGATTTGTTTTTAGAGACTTGATTCAGTCTCCTGCAGGTCGCTAGGAAATCACCTTAAGTGAGAGCTCAAACCATTTTTGATCTCTCGAGTCACCGTGACCCCCGGCGGGAGTCACGGCGGGAGTGATTGGCGACGTCTCCACCAGTGAGATCGGGCTAAAGATGTGCGCGAAAGTTTGAAGTAAACACAGCAGACGACCTGAACATTCGATTTGTAAACAAATATGTGGATAATATTTTGGACCTGACGATTGCGATTAATTCATCAGCATCGAAATTGTCATGATTGTCATGACACACTTTGCTGCAGAAGTGTAAAACCTTCAAAATAATGTAAGCAACTTTAATGGGCATATATATAATACATGTATAGTACTAGAACGTTATGTGTTTGATTTAGTACGAAATACCATCACCCGGAGAGATGTAGTGTTACGATAATATAGGTTTTCCCGGCCATTTTCGTTATCTCTTTTATGAAATTTCGTCGACTTTCAGTTCAGTTTCGTCTCGCGGAGAGCAGATCGTGTAATGCTATATTCTATCCCGGGGGGGTC
>JZLH01S0021111.1:4360-15803 GCA_001188425.1 Eucidaris tribuloides | reverse complement strand
AGCCCTACCGGAAAGAACACAATGTCGTCACAGTGTGTTCACACAGTGTCACAGTGTGAACAGTGAAAATGAACCAAATCCACACAGTGGTCAGAAAAAAAAACAGTGCCATCACAGTGTGGGCCTCTATGACATACAGTGATCACAGTATCACACTGTGAAAATGGACAAGTCCACATAGTGGTCAGAAAAACACAGTGTCGTCACAGTATGACATCTATGACCATGCAATGATCACAGTGTCACACTGTGAAAATGAACCCACTCCACACAGTGGTCAGAAAAACGCAGTCTCGTCACAGTGTGACCTCTATGACCATGCAGTGATCACAGTGTCACACTGTGAAAATGAGCCAACTCCACACAGTGGTCAGATAAACGCAGTGTCACAGTGTGACCTCTATGACCACACAGTGATCACAGTGTCACCCTGTGAAAATGAACCAACTCCACACAGTGGTCAGATAAACGAAGTGTCATCACAGTGTGTGTGACCTCTATGACCACACAGTGATCACAGTGTCACAGTGTGAAAATTAACCAAATCCACGTAGTGCCACACTGTCTTCACTATGTAAACACACTGTGGACGACATTGTTTTTTTCGGCAGCGATAACTTTTCATTGTCCACTGGAAAGGTGCAATCATTTGTTTATTAGGACGCAATTTTGAACCCTTTATTTAATGCTGTGATTTTCACAAGCAAAATCACATCTATTTTGCTCTGTGATTACCTCTTATGTAGAGCACTGCTGGTGTGGTGTTTAAAACGCTCATATTTTAAATGAAATGGTTCTTCAAGCTTGAGGAAAAATCATTCCATCTCAGCGCTGCAGATATTTTAAAAAGAGTAACTTAAATTTGCATATATATAATGCAAATAACGTTGTGCTAGTACTTATTGTAGAGTAAATAGATTTACAATTATCCACTAACAATCTTTTTCTTTGCTCTGTAATAATTTTGTCTTCATTGTTTGTCTTTAAGATTAATTTCTGAGATGACTGGTCTCGGGTATTTCCTATAATGTTATATGTAATCGATGTGCATGGTGTGTATGTATCATTGAAAGACGGGTTCAGCAAAAACTCGCTCATTTATCTACATTTTCGTATTTTTTAAGAAGTAATGATACTGGTGTATGTGATGATTTAGTAATGATAGAAGGTTTGACAAAGACATCAATATGTCCTGGCACTTAATAACTTTAAGGAATAAGGTTTCGCAGATTTGATTTCAGCAAAAAAGGCTAATTTTACATACGCCATGGTTGCCAGTTTGCCGGGGGGGGGGTGTTACACCAAAAACACTAAATTTGACGGGTATTTGGTATTGAAGAAATCAAAGTGCACGACAAACGGCTTTTTAGCGTTTTGAGAATCGGGAAACCTCGCAACCCTGACATTGAAATAGGGAAAGTGCCTTTGGGTTTATTCATTTTATTCGGACGAAATTAAGTTATAGATTGTAGGTTTTACATGATCTCAAAAACTATTATATTATATACAGCAAAGTGTCAAATTGCCTTATCTTAATACATCAATAAATTATTCGACAAATATTTCGAAAGTGTCGCGGACGTTGTGTGAAATTAAATCGTAAATACTGTAGAACATAGATACGAAGCATTTACTTATGTACTTAATGTGGGAGCATGGATTGTCATGTTTATTTATTTTAGTGTAGGCTAATTTTTTCGGTCATTTACATGTTTGTAATTAAATTAACATAACTGTTATGTAAATTGTATTTGCATTAAGCAACTGTTAATAGGAATCTTACAGTATCTAATTATAATGTAATTGTACATTTATATCTGGTGTCTTTTCTTTTGATAACATGCTTTTCTCCTCGACATTGATCCAGGACATTTTCAATTGATATCAGACATTGAAAGTTTGAGCAAATGTGGTTAATCAGTTTAAAGATAGATTCACAGGATTTGCAAGTCTATCATTTCCCTTTATTATGATTACCAAACAGTAGTAAAGTACTTACAAATGGTGTGTTGAAAGTTTGAGATCCATACGTCACGAACCAAAACTTGCTACCAGAATATTGTTCTTTCTGTGAGTTTAAATGTTGCCAAAATTGCAGAACACGGTACGCTTGACAGCTGACGGGCAGTGGGCGACTACGTGCACTGCTATGGTTTTAACGGTTGAACTCTGCGTAACCTTCGGCTAGCGGCCGATCAGACAATTTTGGAACTGACGGAACGTGTTCGTCACTTTGCAAATTCTGAAATTAACCGTCCAGATTTTCAACAAACCTACGTATTCTACCCAAAGGTTCTATGACAGTTGTTTTATTCATTCTAATCTTCACATTGTGAATGATTTAAGCTGATTTCATTCATTTTGCCGTTTTCTGTCGTGCAAATCCCGAACTCTATCTTTAAGAGGTATACTTTTTTTTTTAAATTGAGTAAAACACTACAGTGCCACAGCATAACAAATTTCTGTTGACTTCGAACGTAAGTTTTCACAAATGTTCAATTTTTTTTCCATTTATGTGATAAGCATTATGTTCATTATGTTGTCTTTTTTCTCTCTAAAACATGAGTTCCATACAGGCGCAAAACCTCACAAAATCCAGAAGGTGAAATAAAAAGAAATCTTTGTAAATAATCGGAGATGTCTTCCCAATTAAATGACTGGCCAGACACTTTGATTTCTGTTCAGTGGAAGTAATGAGGCAGAATGTATAAAAAATTGTATCATCTACTACATTTTTTAAATAAAACTATGATGAAGAAATTCAAAGCTAAAAATATTGAGTAAAACACTACAGTGCCACAGCATAACAAATTTCTGTTGACTTCGAACGTCAGTTTTCACAAATGTTCAATTTTCTTTTCCATTTATGTGATAAGCATTATGTTCATTATGTTGTCTTTTTTCTCTCTAAAACATGAGTTCCATACAGGCGCAAAACCTCACAAAATCCAGAAGGTGAAATAAAAAGAAATCTTTGTAAATAATCGGAGATGTCTTCCCAATTAAATGACTGGCCAGACACTTTGATTTCTGTTCAGTGGAAGTAATGAGGCAGAATGTATAAAAAATTGTATCATCTACTACATTTTTTTAATAAAACTATGATGAAGAAATTCAAAGCTAAAAATATTTGAGTTAAACTGTATACATGTAATTTGATTTGATTGTTCGACATTTCAATAAACAAATATGATACAACGTATAACGTCATAGCTTTATATACAAAGATAAGACAGTTAAATAAGCATGACATTTTAGGCACCTATTAAAAAGCAAAAATCGTGTCCTAAAATATGACACAAACTGCCTCAAATTCTTAAACCCCCCGATGGGTCATACTTTTTTTTGGGGGGGGGGATTTCAATGTATAGGTTTACCATGGAAACATTTTCTTTCATTTTTACTCTAATTGTTTTGGACCAACGTACGAAAGGGACCAAATCAATATATTTTCGTAATACAGGTATTAAATATCAGACTACATAAGTGACCCATCCCCTCCCATTTCACCAGTATTTATAAAATGTACAGAAAACTTTAGAAGCATTACTTATGATTCATTGTTTATGTTCGATGTTGTTTATAAGAATCTGTTCATCGTATGATAATTAGCCTGAGGATGATTCAAACGAATATGTTGTGTGACGCTATAAGTTGCCCGATGCATTATTACGTTAATTTGGCAATGTACATCCATATTGTTGCCATGACATAGAGCAAAAATATTTATTTTGTTACTCGTTGTGTGATTTTGCGAAAGAGTGGTGAATGGTATTGTACAATGTGTGATAAATAAAAACGTAAATGATACGGCTTTTTGTGGTAGGACTTTTTGCCCATTGTTGATTGTTACGACTGTCTTACAAATGTGTTGTCTTAGTGACTTTACACACACGCACACACACACATATACACACACACACACACACCACACACACACAACACACACGCACACGCACACAGACACTCATATAGAAAGATGTAACTCTATGCATATACACCTATTATATACACATAAACACATACATACACACAAACACACACACACATACACACACATACACATACACACACATACACACACAAACACAGCATACACGCACAACAACAACGTATACACATATTACACACACACACACACACACACACACAACACACACACACACACACACACACACACACACACACACACACACATATACGCATGTGTTTTGTTTATCAAAATACGCAAACAATCCAGATAAAAATAGAAAAATTTGACCCCCCCCCCCATTGTTGATTTAGCTAGTAAAAAAAAAAATGGTGGGCAAAAAATGTTTTTCGTCGTCGACGGCCCCTGCCCCCGCTTATCGGATGCTGTTTGGCTTGTAATTTAGATAGTAAAAAAAAATGGCAGACAAAACTTTCCTAACGGACTTCGCCCCTCCTAAGATTTTACCATTTCGCCTCCCTTGGCTGGATCTAGCTCCCTCTGATCTATTCATTTCTCTATTACAGACTATGGCAGATCGTAAACAATAGCATGCATTGCAGATTTCCACTCACTTTTTATGAGGAATGTAACCATCCTTGATACCAATATACAGCGTGTCTCAAAAACAACATTATTTTGAATGAAAAGCGCCCTCTTTGGCAATTAGAAAATACTGTTGTGACATGATGGTTACATCAACGTCAAGGGAAAAGTCTCGGTTTTTCAAATGCCGTTTGTTTAGTTCATTTACTTGTTTTAATCCTGAGATATAGTGGAGCAGATAAAGGTGATTTTGAGCTATAATCGTTCAGTTGATGATACAAGTATGAAATTTGGTGCAAGTATAGAGTCGAGGTCACTCTTTCAGAAAAAGATCCTGGCCACGAAAAATATCCAAGATGGCGGCCATTTTCCAAGATGGCTGCCAGGTGACAACATGATTATGAGGTATTTGCCAAGTTTTTTGTTGGATGTGGGTCAAAATTGAATAAAACTTCAATTTTGAACTTGAGGGTAGATGTCTCATGGGAAGCAAAAGGTCACTAAAAGGTCAAAGGTCATTGGCAGGGGTCAATGACCTTTTTAGTTCAATGTTAGGTTTTTTGAGCAAGTTTCTATCATGTTGCTCCCAATTGCACAATTATGACCAAATTTGGGTGGTAGATATCTCATAGGGAACTGAAGGTCACCAAAAGGTCAAAGGTCACCTTGGGGTCAATGATCTTTTTGATCCCAATGTTGAGTTTTTGAGCAAGTTTGGTCCATAATTTTGCCCTCATTTGCATAATTATGACCAAACTTGGATGGTAGATGTCTCATAGGTACCTGAATGTCACCGGAAGGTCAAAGGCCACTGGCCCGCGTCAACGACATTTGAGCCAAATTTTATGTTTTTTGAGCAAGTTTCCATTATGTCCCGTAACTTTGCCCCCTTTCGCCCAATTGTGACCGAACTTGGGTGGTATGAGTCTCATACGAAGCTGGAAGTCACCAATAGGTCAAAGGTCACCGGTAGGGGTCATACACCTTTTGAGCCCAGTGTTACATTTTTTAGCAAGTTTGTATGTATGCGAAACTGGGCGAGACACATTTTAGTGATCACCTTGTTCCTTGTTTACCGTTGTGACAACGTAGCTGCCAATGCTATTTTTCTATGTGCCTCTATCTGAAAAATGTTTTGTCTGGTCTCGTGTTGTTTTCAGAACAATAATTTCTGTATTTCTGGGTCGATTTATTTTGTACAAATTAATTCATGGGTCAAGATAACAAAGAAGTGGCATCTTTAGTAAAAAAAAAAATAGTCCACGCCAGTAGAGATTAAATTTGCGTAAGTCAGACAATTTATTAACATTGTCAATGTTATAACGTAAGATCAAGGGTTGGGTTAAGGGTGAACAGCACCAGTAGTTTACAGCAAGATAGGAAGCCCAGAAGGTAAGAATTTAATTTAGGGGTTTGAAAAACACGGGTAGTTCTATTGTTATGGGCTGGTTGAGGAAGCCGAGACTTTTTCTAATGGTTAAAAGGAAAGATGTAGACGATGCAGATGTGTGAAGAATGGACTACGCTACACTCCGCTCTGCAGCTGCTCCTGCGATTAAATTTGTCAGGCACCCAAGGTGAATGTTGATCAACGGATGGTAAAAGGGTAGTTTAACATTAAATTTGGACAGTGAGGTTAAGATTAGAATAATGTTTTAGGTATTACTTTTGAGTTGGAATATAAAGCTTGGATGATAGGCCTTTTTACGTCACGTTGCTAAGGAATGAGGATGCAGGGTGAATAGTGGAACTCCATGGGTGAAACACTCATCATAGTTCTTATACTAGAGGCCTTTTTTCAAAGTGTGATACCTGTTGAAGTTTTTGTTCAAAAGGAGAAAACAAATTACCTTAATTTGACACTGATTATCCGAGTTCAGGGAACGTGGAGAGGATTTCCCAGGTTCAAGAAAATTGGGGGAGGGGATTTAATACGTTAATTGCATCAGTGTTAAATCGGGATTTTTATTTCATGAAGCGGACCGACTAACTTTTTCGTTCAAGGTTGGAGAATGTAGACACATGGGCGACCGGGGGGGGGGGGGTAAAATGATTGTTTTAAATATATTTCTGGATCACCTAGACGCCTGTAGTAGACATTTTATTCAGTTCTATGTGATGTCATTTGGAGAGTTTGTAAGAGATTATTAAGAGATTATTTGGGGGATACTATTACCTTGTTCAGCTTTTATTTTTACTTTTGTTGAATAAAGGGTTAACACGAAAGAATGCCTGCGTTTTCATATACTTTTCTGAATCATAGTGGCCAAAAACACGGCAGTGGTTGGATCAATCAAACATCTCGATATATCGATGACGATATGTGTAGTTTGCATGACATCGGTATTTGGCGGCCATCTTGCAAAAAGGCAGCCATGCATATACGATTTGTTTTTTAAAATTATATTCACTGTCGGCAAGGTAAAAGGTCTAACAATTTCGAATTTTAACTAAATTTTGACCTACAATTATCGAAAACTTGGCAAATATCTCATAGTGATGCGGTCATCTGGCAGCCATCTTGGAAAATGACCGCGATCTTGGAATGCTTCGTGGCCAGGATCTTTATTTCTTTTTATGGGACATAATAGAAACTTGCTTAAAAAACTAAACATTGAGATCAAAAAGGTCGTTGACCCCTGCCAGTGACCTTTGACCTTTCGGTGACCGTCAGTTTCCTATGAGTTTCCTATGAGACATCTACCACCCAAATTTGGTCACAATTGTACAAATGGGAGCAAAGTTATGGGCCAAAATAGAAACTTGCTCAAAAAACTTAGTATTGGGGTCAAAATGGTCATTGACCCCTGCAGGTGACCCTTTGATCTTTTGGTGACCTTCAGCTTCCTGTGAGACATCTACCACCCAAGTTTGGTCACAATTGTGCAAATAGGGGCAAAGTTACGGGAAATAATATAAACTTGCTTAAAAACATAATTATGGCCGCCATATTGGATATTTTTCGTGGCCAGGATCTTTTTCTGAAAGAGCGGCCTTAACTTTACATTTGTGCCAAATTGCATGCTTGTTTCATCAACTGAACGATTGTTAGGGTTATCTGCTCCACTAATATGTTAAGTTTACAACGTAAGCGTAAAATTACAAATGTGCCACTTTTACTACAGTGAATGATAGCATCAAGCCCTCTTTCATCGTAAAAGTGGCACAATGGTGATTTTTACCTGTTTGTTGCTAACTAAACATATCTCGAGATTACAACAAGCAAATTGAACAGAACAAAGAGCATTTGAAAGCTAAGACTTTGCCATTGATGTTGTTAGCGTCATGAGACAAGAGTATTTGCCAATTGCCAAAGAGGGCGCTTTACACTTGCACATTTTTTTGAGACGCGCTGTATTTGGATATGCATGCGTTACACCTCGTACAATTTTTCTTGTGGCATATAAAATGGGTGAGCCACACGACTGGACTCATGCATAATGTCACCCATTCAACTCAACCTTCCCTACAAGACGAAGAAATATCACATGATACCTTTCCTGTTGGTACGATGATAAGAAAATGGGAAACGTTCACCTGAAACACGTCCGATGTTTATTTGTGAGGAAGGGGATCGGAAGTGACTAGATTGTAAAGGAACTCGGATTGGATGTTATTACAAAAAAAGTGACCGATATTTCAGTTTTCCTAGTGATAAGAGCAGTCACGGTGAAGTGAATAACAAATGCGTAATCTCTTATTTTGGAACCTGAGAAGTTTTGGCGTTGCGATCAGACTCTTCAAATATTGAATTCTATGTATACACTCATGCTCATAGTTATGGAATATTTTGTTGCTACTTAAGTTCTTTCTCCTATATCGTCCAAAATTTTCAAGACACGTGTTTACTTTACAAAAACGCAGTATGTGAAGCAGTTTTTGGATTTCCTGAGATGGTTAAATAAAAAACTAAAATACGTTTGAGCGCAATAACAATAATTTACATATCTATTTTTTTTAAATACCCAAAAATCATGAAAAAAGTATCAAATTAAAGTGATTTAAAAAAACAACCCAAAAAACTGATAAATTTATATCTAATGTCACTTATTATTGAACTAACATCAGAATTGTCTGTTAGAAGTCTAATAACGCGCGTAACCACCACGTGACTCGAACAACAACAATACCGCCATTTATAAACACAGGTTTTAGTGAAGAGTCGGACGCTACAAAATGCTCGGCATTCCTGAAGTTCTTAGATTATAATTGTCACCTGGGGTGAGCAAATATTAATCTCAGATGTACCGTTCACGGAAAAATGGCAACTTCTAAAATGTTTCTAAAATATTCCATAATTATGAGCATGAGTGTATATTGGAGTATATGTATTAAAAAAAAGTTTTAATATCACGTCACTGGATGCGCAAGAACAAAAGAAAATCATATATTTGGAAGTGAATCGGTTTATTGTTCTGTACATGTATTTTAATAATTTACACTACGTATACAAAAGCTTCTGAACATACAAAACTGCGTAGTTGTTTCATCTATTCCTCAGAAATGTCACATTGGTATATCTGTTGAAATCACGCCTTAAAACAGGCATGGGATACAACCAATTGAATAAATAACAATGAGTTCAGTTTATCTCAATTTTACAGGAGACAGTTATGGTGAATAGGTTTATCTTCAAAATTACCCAAACCAAATAATAATGAAAGGAAGATGTAGCCGGCAACTAACAGGAATAAGTTAAGAAATCCTTTAAAATTCAAAGCATGCAATATTCTGTATTCTTACCTTTTATTGTGCAGTATAGTCATGCAGGACTGCAACACACAGTCATACCAAACACTTTAAACGGCGATAGTTTAGTAAATTTCTTTCCCTGTGCAGAATTCTTCTTCTTCGATTTTGGGGTAACTGTCAGTATGTCATTTCTTGCCAACCAATCAGATCGCACATACGCTGGCCTTGAGCTGACCTGACGTGATTGATGCATGCCGCCCAACGCGTGTTAATAGCGCCGTATTGATTTATACACATTTTGAATCAATAATCTCCTCCCCCTGCAGCTGTTTCGGCGATCATGGACTATGGGACAAGTTTCGCAGAGACGTAAAATAACAGAAATTTACTAATGTGGTATGGGCGCTTGTAAGTGGTTCATGGCACAGTACACCTCCCTTTTGTTTTGTTTTTTATCAGCCATGTAGCCGATAATTCTCACGAATACTCGTAATGTGCATCTTTTTCTTATCTAATTCCTTGTTAGTTGCCGGCTACATTTTCCCTAAATATACAGTAAACGGCTCTAGTTCGGCGGAGGAAACAGAACTCCAAAACAAGAAAATCAATGAAAACAGCATGCACAATTCGAAACTGAAGCTCCTTCGTCCATACAAGACTGTTATATGATGCAGTTCGAACGAGTGTTACTTAATATTTAATATAGAGACTTAAGTTTTTTGTAATAAAATACTAATTATTTACATCTGCTTTCGAGAAATCAATTAATCACAACGGTACGCAATGCATTGTGAAGTCATAAATAATATAAAATGATTCAATTTCGTTAATTTAAAATATTACGAACAAATTCATTTTTTTCAAAACTGTACAAAATTTGACGCCCTGCGGCCTGAAGATTGTTTGCTTTGAAACAATGTCTTTTTAAAAGTCCCATCTGTTCTCGATTAAAACACATTATTAACAACTTCCTTCAAGATATCCTCATACCATATTTTCTACAATTACATTTTGATAATTACTGTAAAAGACAAAAATTTGAAGAAAAAAATAGAAATTAGAATGAGTACGGTAATCCTCATTTATTCGTGTAATAAAATTTTACAATCTCTACCAAGTTTGACGACATTAACTCTTACGTTATCATCGTAACATTTAACGTTGTGTATCAAAATCTAATATTTGCATGGTTCTGAACGGAATCAAACAAATGACACTTTTAAATAACAAGAAATTGAAATTATAGTTCTAATGATGACTACTGATCCAAAGATTGTTGTTGAGAAAGTGGCCGTTTCAGAGAGTTCAGGCTTCACAATTAATTGGTATCTTACAACTTATCTTTTTTTTGTTCCATTACAAACATCATATCTATTAATTTAGTTGTACAACCGAATTAGTTCATCTGCGATGATTGTTACATATTATTGATCACAGCCAATGTGTTATAACCTAACAACATGCCCATATTCCACAGAATGAATGCCATTTATATTTTCAGAGTATCTGTAACACATTGATCCTCAAATTGGCAACTGTCACGTAATGAGTGATTCTTGAAACATAAAATACGTTTAAGTAAAGTCACGGTTGGAATAGCAATATGCTGAAGATGAACAGTCGTACAGTTTATAAATTAGTCACTTGGCTTCATGATGTTGTCTTTGAAATAACAACTTCTTCCATATTGGTCCACGTCGCAAATTTGACGACGTCATAAAATGACGGGATCTTCATGATCCAAGCTTTGTATCTTTATGTTTGGTCTCCCTGTGGCAGTATTACTGCGAGCAATTTGGTGGTACTGAAGTTGTAAAAAAATCCTCACAACATACTGTAATATAAGAAGAAGACGTCGTTGAATTTACAAGGAATTAGTAAGAAAAGATGACATTACGAGTATTGTGAGTTATCGGTACATGGTGATAAAAAACAAAACAAAAAGGTGTACTGTGATGACCACTTACAAGGCCATCCAATTAGTAATTTCTGTTAATTTTTACGTCCTGTGCGAAATATGTCCCATAGTCCTATGATACGCCCGAACAGCTGTCAGGGGGAGGTGAGATTATTTATTCAAAATGTGTACTGATTCAATGGCGGCTATTGACACGCGTTGGGCGGCATCATCAATTACGTCCAGGTCAGCCTCCAAGGCCAGCGTATGTGCGATCTGATTTTGGTTGGCAAGAAACTGACATACTGACAGTTAACCCAAAATCGAAGAAGAAGAAT
>JZLH01S0021108.1:65373-78860 GCA_001188425.1 Eucidaris tribuloides | reverse complement strand
TCACCCATAACTAACACGGATCAGTGTCGAAGCTCTCACGCGCCTTCCATGCGCCTGACACGCAAGTCACACGGAATGCACGCAAGAAGAACGGAAGTATCACGCGTCCAGGAGGTAGGATGCACGCGAAACTCGTCAAAATTTTTGTCCGCCCGCATAAATTATCCTGCGTGCTTGAAAATTGTTCCCCACAAGTCACACGCAACGCTTGCCCGCAGTAGTGGGACAGGGGCTTTAACTGTTCTTCACAAGAATGAAAGTAGGATGTTGTACATATTGGTTTTTATGACTCTTGGCTAGTAGCACCTAATGCTTTGAAGGAATAGCATAGTACTGGTAAACTGTGATTTATTTTTGTCCCCAGGGTTATGATGGAATTCTAATTGCATGTTCTGTTATGTTTCCATTCAAAAGAAATTACTTGTCAAAAATCATGTTTTTTTTTGGGGGGGGGTTGCGGGGGGGGGGGGTTGGGGGTTGGGCTCCAGGTTGGACGATGTACAGTGTGATATATGCTCACAAGTCTACAGTACAGGTGTTAAAAAAAAAAAAAAACTTCAGTGTGTCATTCAACCTGTTGCTTATGGGAACCAGATGGGCCCTGTACAAAGTGTAAGTTGCAGATTTACTTATCTCATAGTCAATAGGCTACAACAATTTTTAGTACTTACATGTATTATGCAAGCATAATATAATGCTTCCTCATGCTTGAAATGAAAATGCAGTACTCTTTGAAAGAGTTATTAACTGAGAATTGTGTTTGAATTGATTTATTCCCCTTGTTAAGAACTTGAGAAGTACTTACTGTTTTATCAAAAATGTTGCCCTTTATTATGTAGAAGTTTTAAAAACTAATAACAGAAGTCCCCCCCCCCAAAAAAAAATGCTGACTTTGCATGAAACAAAAGCACTGTTTATTCACCCCTGCCAGAAATAAAATGGAATATCCCAATCATCCTAGCATAGCCAAGTACACACAGGAAATACTGTATGAACACACTAAACTCTTCATGAAATTACATTTAGTAATTTCAATTCATGTAATTGGTATGTACTTGGCATTTGATTTTGAGTATTTGCTATTGGCAACTTATTGATTGTATGAACTGCATGGACCTCGTTCTTCACTATGCTATGAATCTCACATGCACATCTGGCTGTCACAGTGTGGAAAAATCTATCAAATAATTTTACTTCCAGTGATATGTATTGCGTGGCTGCAAGCCATCATCAGTGTAATGGTACTTATTTCTTTTTTTTATTTATTAATACACTGCTTTTTAGTTGATTATCCAACCAGCAACTCTGATATAATTTATCTCTCCCCCTCTCCTATACTGCCCCCCCCCCACCCATGACAAAAGGGCATAACTGACATTTTTTTCATAAATGAGTTATATAGTGTACGGGACTCAGTACATCATGTGAAACATGCAGAACAAAAAAAATATTAATTAGAAGTGTCCCTTTGTTTCATAATCCGCTAGTTAAAAGGACACTGAATAGGGCTTTACGTGTTGAACAAAATACATTTTGCTCAATATCTCCGAAACACCAAAATGTCAGTTATGCCCTTCTTTGTATGGGGGGGGGGGGAGTATAGACTGTGACTTGACACAAGCATACAAGGAGGTTAGAGGGTGTGTTTGCGGTGTTACCCCCCCACCCCTTTGCAGGACGGTGTTTTAACAATCCTTTCCGTAGTACACACCTTCTTTACAGAACACAGTATTTTTTTTTTTTTTTTTTGTCACTTCATTTTGATGAGAATGAACAGGTCCTAGCTGAGAGCCTGATGATTTTTTTTTTCTGCTTTTTGTATCAATTTGCATGATGAAACACACCCCTCCCCCCCTTCTTGAAATCGCTGGGTAGCATATGGAATCGACGCATACTACTCACCTAATTGCAAACACTTCGTGAGCTCTAGATGAATACTAGAGGTATGCATACACGCATTATACGTAATTGAATGTTCCTTGTGTACGACACGACGATTGACCAATGCAAAAAGGGGAAAATTAAGTGCCAGCAAATTGACAGCACGGAACAACGGTCCTCGGGCGTTTTGTAGACCTTTTTCTGGTGATAAAATCATGACGTGATTATTATTGTAATGTTATGTCATTTCAGTGGATGAAATCAATTATTGAATGTGTGCTGTTAGTCAATCAGATGTGAATGGGGAATATTTTAAGTTTGATGTGAGGGTTTTAGAAACAAGTTTGCACAAAAAATACCAACAAGATCATCGCTTATATTACAAATATTTGGAATGTACAATATGATACAGCAGACATTTAAGATGTCACCAGGCTCTAAAGATGTAATTTCTTCTGGATAGATGAAATGTGATATTTCAACGAGATGTCACGTCAAGGATCAAATCTAAGTGAATACTCCTTACTGGATTTTAGTCAATCAATTTACAGAAAGAGGGTCAGATGTGGATACGCTAATGTCATTTAGTTGATAAAGTCAAGTAATGGATTCACTGTGCATGGTTGAATGCATACATGATGACTTGTGAACTGTTATGACATGTAAACCAAATCAAACACCGAACCAAACCCAGTTTGAGCACTTGATTTCAAGAAGATTCAGTGCAATATCGATGAACACATTAGAAATCTCGAAATCTAATGAAAGATCTGAATTATGTGCCCTTGAGAGAACAGTGTCACAGACTTCAAGTTCAGAGTAGACAATAGATACAAAATCCAATCAATAATATGTATCCACATAAAATGTTAACTTGTATTCAACAATCCCACGTGAATAGCGTTTCTTTAGTTAGCACCAGACACATACCATAATACAGTGCATTCTACAAATAATGAGTGTAAAATGAATAGCATACTGTACAGTAATCATGTAATAACTAATTTTTACATATATCAGGCATTTTAGTGGTGAAATAAAAAGCCATATTTTGCACACTGTATCGTGTGTGTGTTCATCCCGGGCCGCATTACACGATATTACCATTCTTCCGGTATTTTGCCATATTGACCTGTGCTTTGGAACCGACCATAAATTCTGATACAGCCGGCTACCGCATCCCTTACGCCTATGCCCAAAATATGTCACTACGTAAATCGACGCTAACGCACATACGCGCTGGACCCTGGATGCCACAGCTGCAGCACCGAGCGCGACAACAGCGCGAATACTTCACGCGCAAAACGTAAAGAAAAAAAATGTGGCCGTGCCTTTGACTTTTCCAAACGTAAACAAGGCCGCAAGTGAGGCAGTATAAGGGAAGTCAGTGGTCCAAATTGGTTGTACATTATGAATGCCTAATATATATAATAATAATTATATTGGCTGGCCTTTTTCAGGGGATACCAAAAATATCGCCCTCGCGAGAACCATATTGCACTCGTCTTCGACTCGTGCAATATGATTCTAGCTTGGACGATATTTTCTGGTATCCGCTTCAAGACCAAACAATATAATATAAATATTACTAATGGTGATTAATATCCCTGCCCCATGAAGACATCATTAATGTACATCCATAAAGAGCAACCCACTTTTTATGCACGCTTTCCATTTGTTCTGTTTTGTATTGTTTTTGTTTTTTGATACCATAGAATATAAGTGTTCCCATTCTGGGGCTAAAGTTCAAAGGTTAAACCAGGAAAGAGACAAAGCTGGATGAGTTGCTTAAATCAGGGGATTGTTTTATGAGGAAGAGGGAAATACAACACTTCCATGCTACATACTGTAGTTCTTTAATATGTAATGAAGACGGGTGGACAGTGATATATTCGTCTTCAGAAGATATTGAAGAAGTACTAGACACTGTATTAACAGCCATACATTATCATTCTTTCAAATAAACACAAACATTACTATTATTATTATTATTATTATTATTATTATTATTATTATTATTATTATTATTATTATTATTATTATTATTATTATTATTATTATTATTATTATTATTATTATTATTATTATCATCATTACTATTATTATCATTACTATTCTTATTATCACTATTATTATTATTATTATTATAATTATAATTATTATTATTATCATCATCATCATCATCATCATCATTATTATCATTATCATTTGTATTATTATTATTACTATTATAATCATTATTAAGGCAAATATTATCATACCTACATGTACCAACCCTGAAACCTCAAAAAAAGGGACAAAATAGGGGTTAAAAATTTGGAAAATAGGGACATTCTTCAATATCCTATACATAACTACAGACAAATATTTGCAAAAACATGGACACTATTATTTTTTTTGGCCAAAAATGGGGACTGTCCCCGGAAAATAGGGACAGTTGGCAGACCTGTATTATCATTAATATTATTCTTATTATTAACATGATTATTATCACTACAATCATTACTTTTATCATTATCATTATTTTTATTAATATTATTATCATTAATAATACAGGCATCGACAAAAACATACTTATTTTTTGCCTGCCCATTCGGCACTTAATTTGTAGATTCAAGTGCCCGACAGCAAAATAGAAATGCCCAAATTTTGGACAAAGGAAATCTCCAATTGTTAGTTGTCTTCTTGGTACTAAAGGTTAAATCTAACAGCAAAAAGGCAATGCCCGATTGGGCAGTTGCTTTTTATTTCTGAGTGCCTCACCAGGATTTTCAGGTGCCCCAGGCACTCGGGCACCCAGGTTTGTCTAGCCCTGATAATATTATTATTATTACTACTGTTTTATTATTTATTGTTTATCATGATTATTAAGACTAAAGTTCAAAGGTTAAACAAGGAAAGAGACAAAGTTGGAGGAGTTGCTTTAAATCACTGGCTTATTGTAAGGGTAGGGGGGACTGAAATACTTCTATGCTACATACTGTATTTCTTCAATATCTAATGAAGACGGGTGGACACTGATGTATTCGTCTTCATAAGATATTGAAGAAATACCAGACACTGTATTAACAGCCATACATTATAATTTTTTTAAATGAACACAAACACTATTATTATCATTATCATTATTATTATTATTATTATTATTATTATTATTATTATTATTACTATTATTACTATTATTATTATTATTATTATTATTATTATTATTGTTATTATTATACGCATACAACCCACCATGGGGGGAATCTAAACAATAGGGTTTATAATTCTGTCACAACAGGGCAGGAGAGTGTTAAGGCGAAAAAGGTGTGCGTTAAGGGGAATCGAAACAATAGGCCCAGAACAAAAGAATTCGCCCTAAGGTTGCAATTAGAGTTTTTTATTATTATTATTATTACTATTTTATTATTATTATTATTATTATTTATTATTATTATTATTATTATTATTTGATTATTATTATTATTATTATTATTATTATTATTATTATTATTATATATTATTATTATTATTTATTATTATTATTATTATTATATTACTATACATTTTCATTCTCATCTCTATTATTATTCATTTCAAGAGTTGGAGATGAAATTGAAGAGAAAAGAGAGAGAGGTTGTCTTATCTAATGAAACTTAGAGGGCAGTGACATTATTGGAAGAAATAAAAAAATGCCTCTCCAGCCAAACTGGTTGAAAGATATACAAATGGAAACACCATCTTGATTCTGGAGTACATCTCCTGGCTGGAAGGATTTATAATGAATTTGTTTACTCAAGCCAAATCAAGCATTAACATTTTAAAATTTTGTTTCTCTCGGGGCCTGATATAATTAGATGCCATAGAGAGCTACACAATAGATTTGGGCATGCTGATGGAAGTAACTTTAGAATGAGTCAACTTTTCACTACGAAATTTTCACAGTAGAATCCTAGCACAGTTAACTTGATTCTAGAATATTTTCACTCCACGTTAAGGACCACCCCCAATCATGTCATATACCTTTAATGTATGATTTTGCCATTTGATGCACCACGCCATACCCCGGGGTATCGTTGTACCCCGGGGTACCCTGTTGTGCAGCGCCCTCTTGTGTTAAAAAATGTATTTTCTTCAGTTATGATCGATGAAATCAGTGGTGATGATGCAGAGGCTGTGCAAGTGCACAACAAAAAGGCATAAACTTACGAAAAATAGGGTAAAAATGAAGTTAAATGTGTTATTTTCACCCTTATTTCATAACTTTAACATAATTTTGTAACCCAGGGAACAGTGCTGAAAAATAAATAAATAATTCAACAAAATGGCGGATTTCTAGTTGGTACCCCGGGGTATGGCGTGGTGCATCATTTGCTAGATTTTGAGTGCATAACGTTTTTCTAGGAAAGGCACAAAGACAAGAACATCATCATATTAACTTACATACGTACCTGTTGTCTATAAACATATAGAATTTAATAACTCCACTACAAAGCCGATATCATCAGAAAACCTGAGCACGGAAATAAACCCTTAATCTCAGGAGCCTCATTCAGATAGAACATGGTGCAGGTGAGCCGGTTCAGAGCAGTCTTAAAACACTTCATCAACCCCCTTCAAATAGCACAAAATTGGCATAGCAGCTATGCCTTTTCGCCATCTTAAACCATTCACACAGGAACCAGAAAGGTAGAGTCGCTACACCGTCTTAAACCATTCAGACAGAAAGTGGAGGGGTAGCAGAGCCGGCTCAGAGCCGGAAAATTTGGGCTATCTGAATGGGGTTTACGAGACAGCCTGGTTCCACTTCAGTCCAAATCCTCTAAAAACAAATCATGTACATTGGGAATTGACTAATGGGTTAGGAATCTGAGGAAATTTGATCTCTTTGCCTCGTGGGGAATGTAAAATTTGTGATCAAGTCAGCCGTGAGAGGGTTAAATTGTGTCCCAGGTGTTCCAGATTTGCATTCAACACTTCCCTATATCAACAGTTTTTAGCCTCTGTACAGATTAAAAAACACCAGTATCTAGAATGCAAATAAACAAAATAGATTTTAGACCACAGAAATACAATTGAAAAAAAAATTGTAAAAAAAAATTGTGCAAGTGAAAAGCCCCCTCTTAAACAATTAGAAAATACTGTTGCGATATGATGTTTACATCAATATCAAACACATTTATAGCTTTTAAATGCTGTTTAATCTGTTCAATTTGCTTGTTTTAATCTCAAGATATGTTTAGTTAAAAGCAAAAGGGTAAAATCACAATTGTGCTACTTCTACTCGAGAGGGAAAAGGGCTGTATGGAAATCAATGATAGCGTCAAGTTTATCTGGAGTTCCTTTGTGAAATGAAATGTATTAAGACCCTTTTGTGCCACTTTTTAGGAAACTTGAATAAGATGTTATATCCAAATACCTGTACAGTACATTTAATAAAAGCGTATTCATCTTAACATTCTATTCCATTTTCTAAAAAGTGACACAGACGGGTTTTCATACATACGATTTCACATAAGAACTCTTGATAAACTTGATGCTCTCATTGACTACTGTACAATCCTTTTCCCTAGTAAAAGTGACACATTTTAATTTTTTATTTTTTATTAATTTATTAATTTATTTTTATTTTTATTTATTTGTATTTATTTATTTATTTATTTTATTTTTTTTTATTTTTTTTTTTGGGGGGGGGGTTCCTTTTGTTGATGTCTCAAGATTAAGACAAGCAAAGCGAACAGAACAAATGTCATTTCAATGCTAACACTTCGCCCTGACGTTGATGTAAGCATCATGTCACAATGGTATTTTCTAATTGCCAAAGAGGGCGCTTTTCCCTTGCACAATTTTTTTTTTAGGACAGGCCGTAGATTTTCAATCACGGAAATACAACTGAAAAAAATATATCTATGCTAACCTGACATTGTGATGCCTTTGTATATAGATCTTGTGAAACTGGATGTCCTCTCGTTTACTGGCTATGTCAGCTTTCATCTCCATGGCGACGTGCCGTGGCAACACAGACAACAGGAGCCGTTCCTGTGTTGGGATTACAAGAGAGAGGAGAGAGAGAAAAAAATAAAAATAGCGAAAATTTAGCAGCAAAAGGGCAAACGTGTTTGGCGCAATTAGCACAGTCCACTAGATGCTAGTGTACAGAGGTGTATGAATGAATTCATTGCAATTAGCTTTAGTGGTACGTAGATACGTTGAAAAGGGAGGGAAACGTGTGGAAAACCTCTTGGGAATATACAAGTGTGAAGGGATTATGTCGGTGACTCGATAGTGAATGACTATTGTGCAGGTGCAAGTCGGCCCGATAATGAAATTAACACTGAATGAATCCATGGAGCAAGTTTTACCTCGTTTGGTCAGGGGAAAAAAATATTTCATTCAGATTTTGCTGTGATGCATGCATCATTGAATAGCAATGACAGTTGTACGTATGTATGTGTACATATGAATTCAGCATTCAGCATTAAAAACACTATGTAACATTGTGGATGACCCATTTAAAAAATTGTCAAACTTTACTATCTGACATATCTGACAGTGTTTAAATGGACAAATGAACACCCTAGAAGACAACAGTTCAGACAGTTATGCCGTCACTAGTAAAATGGCACATGAATTATTTTTGGCCGATGAAAATTCTGCAACACAGCAGGCTATGGGGGAAAGCTGGAACGGTCTCTCAATGATTTTTACTGTTTTAAAGCACCTGATGATCATTATGAACTGCAATTTTTTTCAGGGCTTCATGTTTAGACCTTATCAGAGACACTAGTACATGTAGCATAGGAATCACGTACCTCACATTTTTAAATGGACATATTGTTAAAATTTAACTCTTAACATGTTGCTGGTGCCAATTGTGTCACAAACAGTAACCTTTCAATGATTGCTAGACAAATAAAAAGAATATGAAATTAATTATTATTACACTTTTACCTACACGTAGTAAAGAAAACATCACTTAAATGAAACTGGTAGGACATATTGTCACACATTTTGTTTTGTGAAACGGGAAAAACATGCACATTTTTCATTCATTTTAACCCTTTGGGGACGACGGGCTTGTACAGAAGCTCAGTACATCTTACACCCAGAAATGATTTTCTTCATTTATTCAGGTCATTATGTGTATGTTATGGTACAGAGTCATTTGTAGGCAATATAATCTTAGTTTTGGGGAAAAGGTTAGAACACTTTCTGGGGTTCTCTGTAAGCCAGTGATCTTTTAATGTGTCATGTTCTGGGCTTCTGTACAAGCCCATCGTCCCCAAAGGGTTACAGATGCAATATAACACTGTGGGAGACCCGTTTAAAAAATTGTCGAACTTTGCTATCTGACATATCTGACAGTGTTTGAATGAACAAATAAACACCCTAGAACACAAAAGTTTGGACAGTTATGCCGTCACTAGTAAAACATGTGCAGATACAAATTGGCACATTAATTATTCTCAGCCGATGGGAAATTCTGCAACACAGCAGTATGGGGAAAAACTGGAATGGTCTCTCAATGATTTTCACTTTTTCAAAGCATTTAATGATTGTTTTAAACTGAAATTGTTTCATTTTTTCAGGGCTTCATTTTTAGACCGTATCAGAGACATTGGTAGCATGGGGAATCATGTAGCTCAGATTTTTTAAACTGGAAACATTGTTATACAATGCCTTTAAGATATTCATTAATTCAAAACTTTACAAACTTCATTGTATCTTCAGAAATCTTCACAACATAATAAAACTAACATTGTTACATGTAGAAGAGAATTCCAGACTTTTATTTCCATACTGAGGGGTACATGTATATACATACACAAAATTGCTATACACAAGAAAATTGGTAACCTTTCAGGTAGGTTGATCCTTGCTGGATCCCGTATATGTTAGCACTAACAATAAGATTACTTGTGGAGGGGGGGAAGGAGGGGGGAAAGGAGGGGGTAAAGGAAGATTCTCCTTTCCTTCCTTCCTCAACAAGTTGCATGTGCATACTGCAAGTACATTGTAACAAACAGTTATATAATACATATTGGTTATGTCACATTATTTGTACATAAGTTCATGAACAAGATCTACATGACCTCCCCAATAAATATATCTGACAAAACTGTATTAAATTTGACTACAATACTGTACATGTTGTAAACACCATATGTTTCATGTCCAAATATTTTAGTGACTTTGTTCTACATAGTAGGAACTACATGTACAACCAACACATTACTGAATCCATGAATGTTCATGCATGTGAGTTTGTAGACTGCCAACTTAGGTTCTTATGATAACAAAAAAATGGTGGTCACACTTCAATGACCAGGAGCTTTGCATTAGTTTATGAGAAAAACTTATCCAACTTTCACCACCAGAATCATACTCAATATTTTACCATACGCCTACTGACCGTATTTGAACGCTCGTACTGATGGCATACAATAATCGGGGAGTCTCCGCTTTCCACCATTCAATAATAAATGAACCATTTTAACCTCAGGATATTTCTGTTTGCTGTGCTCATAACTGTTTAATTCAATCATTAATTTTAACTATACACACCCACAAGTGCGCAAGTTCCCATCACCTGATATTCATGGATCTTTCCATGTGATACGCTTCACTCACAATCTATGGTTCAGTGTCAGTGCTGAATTAAAGACAGCAGACCTCTTTTGCATGCATAAACATTAAAGGTTAGTGACATGATTGGGAACACTGTCTTGAAAATGACTCAAGAACCAAATGAGTTGAAATATATATACCAACTAAACACTAGCTGGAGTGGATCTTTCACCTGGGGGGATCTGTCTCTAATTTGTTTACTTAAGGAGAATCAAGCATGAACATACCAGTATTTCAATTTATCAGGGCACGATAAAAATAGGACCCATAGAGAGCCACACAGCAGGTTTGCCTACCACAAGGGATATTGACATTAGTTATTTTAGAATGAGTCAACGTCTGACTACAAGATTTTCACAGGATAATCCTTGCATAGTTTACTTGATTCTAGAGTAGTTTCAGCCAAAGTTCAGAGTTTAAAGTTTATTTCCACATGATCCAAATAAAAATAAAAAAGTTACAATCGTATGCATGTAGCAACATGATTAAAAACAAATCATACAATCACAAATTACTGTACATAACAAAAAACAACAACGAAGGACTCAAATTCTTGAAAAAAAATTGAGGACTACCCCAATCATGTCATTTACCTTTAATATTCTGTATACACTGGCATAGAGTACAAAATACAATATAAGAGCCTTTAGCAAAGAATTGGGGCTGGAAACCCAGTTTCGTTGGAATTATAGTACCCATTAGCTGTCCAATTGAATTATTGTAACTCTAGTCTATAGTCAAATAACTTAGTCTACAGTGTACTTTCAGACTCTTGGCCTGCATGAGTGTTCCTCATGATATATATGTGAAATTAATTCACAAATTACAAATGTGTTCCATATGCATTCTAGCGAAATGAATTGCATTTATAGTCTCATGGAGATTAGTATCATACATGTAGTTGAATACTGTAATAATGCTAATGAACTGACACTGTTCAGTGAGTATGACACTGGGACTACACAACCATTAATGGTTTGTGCATTTTTCAAATTCTAGATAATTACTGATCTTCAGCTTTCACAGGCACATCCTTCACAAGTATCCTATGGGCACAGGTGATTTTTTTGTGTGTGTTTCTGAGGGGATGTAAAAGAGATCCTACAACTTTGAAGTCCATCTTATCTACACTGTCCCCCATGACAAAAGGGCATAACTGACATTTGTTTTCAAAATTGAGTTACATATACATAGTGTACGGGACTCAGTACATCATGTTTAACATGCAGAACAAAAAAGTATTAATTAGAAGTGTCCCTTTGTCTCATAATCCGCTTGTTAAAATGACACCGAATAGGGCTTTACGTGTTGAACAAAATACGTTTTGCTCTCCAAAACACCAAAATGTCAGTAATGCCCTTTTGTCATGGGGGGGGGGGGCAGTACAGTACACTAGGTATTTTGCTAAGCATACAGTACTTCCATCAGTAGTATGACCTTGATAGAAATTCAACCCATAGAAGGCTATAAAACGTATTTGGCTATCACAAAGAGGAAATTGTTTGACCTGAAATTTTCACAGAAGAAACCTTACACTGTATATTATGTATCAAAATGTTTTTCTAGTTATCCTAGTTGAATGTTGAATATTATGTAGAAGAAAAAGAAACAAAGTTCTCTTTTCGTCATGTGGCTGGCAGAAAGTCGTAAGCAAATGCTCTAAGTAAAAGGGCGGTAACAGTAAAGTGGTTGTAAAGTGAAAACCATTGGCTTACTTCACATGAAATTGAAGTATTGTGATCTTTTAAGTCCTTCTATGAGTATGTAAGGAGAAATATGGAATAAGTTTCCCTTTTTCAATTTAGAGGCAGTTGACTGTTAACGCCCTTTTGCTTGGAGCATTGGCTAACAACTTCTGCCAGGCGCACAACGTTTTATCAATGCATGGTGTGGTGGGTAGTTGCACATCATGGCAATCAAAATGCATCCATGCACTGTGCACAACAATGAATATAATCAATAAATCCCTGAGAAATGAATTTATTTTTAATATTTACTGATTGCATGCGAACCGTGTACTAGTTGTGCATCTACGAAACTAATACATATTGTGAAATTTTAATATGCATGCCCCTTGCTCTTTCACTCTCCCTTCCTTGTTTTGCCTGAATGATAACCAAGATTGCATTTTCTTTTCAAATGATCTTTATTTATGACAATCTATTTTGTTTTCACCAGTACCAGACCAATACCCTCCAGCGATATTACCTCATAAGCCAGATTGACCAAAAGCAAGGTAGCGCAATCATTGATTGCTCAAATGAAAACTCTTCATATATATGTGAAATGAGAAAATATGCTTTCCTTGTAATTTATAATTACTGTGTCAGACTTATTAAAGAATGGGACTTTACAGCCTTTCTTGATGTAAATTTAACAGTACAATCAGTGCATTCTAGGTCACTGTAGAAAAACGTGATTTAAAAAAGTATGATTAATGACAGAGTTGTAACAAGCTTGATAACTCGGTGTCATGTGGTCATGCGTATGGCCACGTGTCATGAACTCACAGACTTTCGCGTCACATGCTAATTTGGGATTTCACAACAGCTAGTTGTATGTATCTCAAGAATTATAGCCCCCCCCCCCTCCAGCATGACAAAAGTATACATTTTCTTGAACGAAATTTCACAAGAAATCCAATAATGCAAGAAGATTTAAAAGTTTTTAAGTTAACGAAATATCACAAGAAATCCAATAAGAGCCCCGGGGGACACGACGCTCACCTGAGGTCTCGCAAACTCTCTATGGTACCCATTTATACATATAGTTTTAGCCCTTGGAGCCTGATATCTAGGCACCAACGTAGCCAAATGAACCAGTTGAAAAACTTTGCATCCCCTCGCTGTATAGCTGATTTTGCCAAGTTAAATTAAATTTTAACATCCGTTTTTATAAAAACAAGGCATGCCCTAGTATCTTAACATTTGACCTTTGACCTACTTATGTGACCTTGACCCTCAAATAACATTGAGGTCCCTGTTACGCATCTACCA
>JZLH01S0021108.1:47150-59497 GCA_001188425.1 Eucidaris tribuloides | reverse complement strand
AAAATAAAAATCTGTTTTGTATGTCTAGAAATTAAAGGAAACTGGCAAGATTGGAAACATTTCGGACAAGACACCAGAATCAAGTACACCAGCTGTTTAAAGGCAGGGGATCACTTTTTCATGCCTAAAAATTAACAAAAATACAATGGCATTCAGAAGAAAATACCATCTGGGAACCTTTAGCAAAATATAGGAGATAAAAACCAAGTTTTAGTGGAATTATAGTGACCGTCAGACTCTGATTTGAATTTTTTTCTTGCGAGAAAAAATTCCTACCATAGAATGTACACTAAATGGCTATTGTTTTTCTTTTGCATTTTTCAAATTCTAGGTAATTACTAACCCCAAAATTTCACAGACATGCCTTTCATCAATAGCCTAAGGGCATGGGTTATCTTTTCCTGGTCTGCGGGAATGTTTGCAAATGAGATCCACTGCCTTTAAGGTTTTTGCTGTGAAAATTTCAGTCATAAATTTTCTCTTTGTTGTTCTGATGAGATGTTCAAATTTGTTACGTAGCTTTCTTTGGGATTAATTTCTATCAACGCCAGAGATCAATTAAAAACTAGTAAAAATCATGTGTGTTTCTCTTCAAGTTAATAAATTCAAGACAAGTCCATCCAGCCTGGCTATACACTCTTGTTAGTGTACATATGTATGGTATAAAACCTCCATTCCTCCGCGACACGGAAAACAAAGAAAAATCACGGAAATGGGAAGTGTAACACGGAAAATGGGAAATCATGAAATGCTGAAGTAATAACCTTAAAATTGGTAGTAAATTACAAAATAAACAAATATTAAAATGTCTAAAATCATTCTTTAACTAAATAATACCATTACCCAGCATTACAGTAACTTTAATGACCCTAGCAAACCCCCAGCAGCAAACCCCTCTTCAGGCCCCTCTGCCGACTGTCTTTCTCACTACTATGACTACGGCTGCTCCCTTTCACTGAGGCTGAGTTGTAATTATGCAAATATTGGGTAATATATGGTGATTATATACATGATTTTGAGTAACGCAGAAAGTGGAAAATTTGAAAAATGGAATTTTGATTTTGTACAACGGAAAAATGGAGGCCTTAGTATATGGTTTGAGGCATCTTTGATTTCTCCCAATCATATCACTGCCATTTTACTATCACAGTGCCACAGGTGTAAATATGCACCACACAATGCACATAATGTCCACAGACCTGTAAGTTTTGGCACGATTACAATTAAAAGTAGAACAATCTACATCTAGATTTGCTATGAATTGATGTGGCATGAAGAGGGTTAAAGGTAGATATGTATTAATTGCATTAAAAAGTAAATTATGAAATTCACATCACAGGAGAATATCCTCATTTTCCTATGTAACACGACCCGACAGCATAACACACTGCATTCCCATAGGAGAGGCGTCGATACAATTAGCACCCGCATCACACACTACACACCACACCACAAATGAAAGATGGATCAGGGGGAACGTACTCAGCACGCTTATTACGACATGCCATCACAGCTCCGAGGATTTATTCATCAACTTATTAATTAATCATTTGCCAATCCCCTCTTTTATTTCACTTTAATCAAATTTTAAATAGAAGAAGAGCATTTTCCAATTACGCTGAGGAGAACGAGTAGGCCAAAGACAATATCATTTCAAAATATGATGGCCGTGACATTTAGAGTCTAATTTCTAATAACAGCAAGGCAGAAATATCCATGTATACACTTTCTGGTGATTGAGAGATTAATAATTTACAAGCAATATACTGTTGGAGTATCATTGTTTTTGTTTTATGCCGTTGGATACTAAGAACGAGGGATCTCAGGCTGGGGGCTATGGAAAATGTGTGTTAAATTGAAATCAAATTGTCTCCAAAAGGTTAAAGTCATTTTGAGATACTTTGTCGTTACAAATGATTGTCAGTAATATGAATTTTGTGTGTGTTTGTGTGCATCTGAGTGTGTGTGTGTTCGTAAAATGCTGTCAATCGTGGACATTAATCAGGAGTTTTGCGTGCAAACATGGACATTTTGTCAACCATGGACAGTCCACGGTTCCCTACCACATGCTAATCGACTGGAAATCATCTAAAAGAGAATGTACATGGGACTTAATTTGTTTTGAAAATGTGTATAGGGGTAGGGGTATGTCCACAGTTAGGTTGTAGTAAATCACACACATACACATTTTGTCCACAGTTTCCAAATACAATTCTGGTGTGTACATGTATGTCCTTGGTTGCTGAGGGTGTGTATAAGGTTGGGATGGATCCACAGTTAGAATATAGTCAACACACACTCTACACCTTCTATCCATGGTTTTCATATAAAATTTGGGTGTGTATGTCCTCAGTATGCAGTAAAAAATGTGATTATGAAACCCAAATGGGAAGTGTCCACATTTGGCGGTCTTTACAAGTATGTGTGTGTATGTACAGTATGTGTGTATGTGTGTATCTGTGTTTTAATGTGTGTGTGTGTGTGTGTGTGTGTTACATACTATTTTAGAATACCTCCCACATACAAATACAAAATAATATCCTGTCAATCAGGATCAGGTACACATAAATATAACCCCAAGGATACTAAGGGGGTGAACATGTATGTAATTCCCTAAAAGCCCACGGCCTGCATCAAGAATGACCCGGATCATTGAAACGACATGCCATACGGAAAAATGGTTGAATACTCACCAAAATTGATCTAAAAATACTGACAATGTTGTGAATGCACTCATCATGTTGTCATGTCCAAATATTGCTAGTGACTGTTGGTCTCACTACACAGTAGAGGAATTTAACCAAGAATAATTTCACTCTCAATACACTCTTAGTGAATCCATGAAATCTTCACGCATACGTGAGTTTGTAGAACTGCCAACTAAGGTTCTGTAAGTGATAACAAAAACACCATGGTGGTCATCGAATCATCAATGCCAGGAGTTCTTATTGCATTAGTTAAGAGAAAAGACTTATCCAACTTCCCCATCAGAATCAACACGAAACACAATCACTATATTTATCACCATTTGAACGCTAAACTGACTGTATTGGAACGCTCATCCAACATAGAGATAAGAGCAAATACAATAATCGGAGAGAATCTACCGAGCTTACACCACCATTCAAAATAAATGATACCCATTTACACCTCAAGGATATTTAAATGTTTGCTGGTGCTCATAACGGTTTTTAATTCCACTCACTTAAATTGTTACTGTACACACAACCACCAATTAACAATGTTCCCATCACTCAAATCATGGATCTTTCCAATGTGATACGCTTTTCATCACAATCTATAATGAGTTCAGTGTCATGCTAATAAAGGCAAGCAGACTCTCTTGTGGCATGCGTAACGTTAAATGGTTAGTGACACAGATTGAAAACACTTGAAAATGCCTACAAAAACAACATGAATTTGAAATATATACAACTATACACACTGGAGTGATCTTACAGCCAGAAGGAATTGTCTGCTAATTTGTTTATTTCAAGAAGAATCACAGCATGGACTACACTAGCATTTTAACGTCTATCAGGGCACGATAAAATAGACCCATAGCAGAGGCCACACAGTAAAAGTTTGCGGCCATGAGGGATTACTGACAATTTAGTTATTTAGAAAGAGTCCATCGTTTGACTAACATGATTTTCACAGATAATCTTAGGCATAGTTTAGCTTGATTCTAGAGGTAGTTTCAGCCCAAGTTGAGGACTACCACCCCATCATGGCCATTTCCTTTAAAGCAGCAGACCTCTTGAGCAGTATAAAATTAACAGTACATTGGTATAGAGTACAAATACATTTAAGAGCCTTTAGCAAAGATATGGGGGCTAGAAAACGCCGAGTTTCGTTGGAATTATGGTACGCATTAGCTGTCAATTGAATTATTGTAACTCTAGTCCTAGTAGTCAAATAAGCTTTCAGACCTTGGCCTGGCATGAGTTGTTTCCGTCATGATATATATGTTGAAATTAAGTTCAACAAGATTACAAATGTGTTCCATATGCATTCTTAGCCTATATGAATGCATTAGTCTCATGGAGATTAGTATCATAAATGTTAGTTGATACTGTAATAATTGCTACTGAATTGACATCTGATTCAGTGAGCTTCATAAACAAGCAGCTTAATGTTTTGTGCATTTTTCAAATTCTAGATACATTGTAATTACTGCATCTTCAGCTTCAAGACACATCCTTCACAAGTATCGTATGGCAAAGTGGATTTTGTTGTGTGTGTGGTGTTTTGCTGAGGGGATGTAAAAGAGATGCCTGCAACTTTAAAGTCCATTACCTACACAGTATTTTGCTAACAAACAGTACCTCCATCATGTAGCTGTTTGTAAGCACTGTACATATTCATGTAAGTACTGAATTACAGTATGACTCTGAAAGAAATTACCCATAGAAAGTTAAAATGAATGTTGCTATCACAGCATTTACGATAGACATGATCAATTGAATAACAAAGAGGAAGCATTGTTTGACCTGAAATTTTCACAAAAGAAAACCTTACACTGATACATGTAGTAAGTTACAAAGTGTTTTTCTAGTTATCCTGGTTGAATCTTCGAATATTTGGTAGAAGAAAAAGAAACAAATTCTTATCGTTCATTGGCCTGGCAGAAAGGCGTAAGCAAATGCCTCTAAAGTAAAAGGCGGAACATAAGTGGTTGTAAAGTGAAACAATTGGGCTTATTCACATGAAAGTCACGAAGCATTGTGATCTTTAGGTCCTTCTAATGAGTATGTAAGGAAGAATACGGAATAGAGTTCCCTTTTCAATTAGAGGCAGTTGACTGTTTTTGTTTGGAACATTGCTAAACGACTTTCTGCAGGCGCACAATGTATTTAATCAAATACATGGTGTGGTGGGTAGTTGCACATCATGGTGATCAAAAATGCATTCCATCAATGTGCACGAACAAGAAGATAATCAATAAATCCTGAGAAAATGAATTGTTTATCAATATTTACCGATTGCATGCGAACCGTGTACTAGTTTCACTAACCACTAATATAATATTGTGAAATGTGTAAATAATGCATGCCCCTTGCTTTTCAACTCCTCGCCTTCCTTGTTTCGCGCTGAATGATAACCAAATATTGCATTTTCTTTTCAGATGATCTTTATTTATGACATCATTTTGTTTTTCAAGACCAGTGGCCAGACAAATACCCTCTAGCGATATACGCTAGAGTATTACCAGATGAACAAAGAAAGCTAGCGATTATTAGGTTGCTCACAGAAACTCTTCGTATGTGAAATGAGAAATATGGAACGCTTCCACTGTAAATTTCTAACTTACTGTGTCAGACTTATTAAAATTGGACTTTACAGCCTTCTTTGAGTAAATTTAAAGCATGTACAAATCAGTGGCATTCTAGGTCACTGTAGAAAACGTGATTAAAAAGTATGATGAATGAAAGAGTTGTGTTCAACAACTTGGTGTCATGTGGTTCATGCGTATGGCCACATGTCACAAACTCACTGACTTTCGGCATGCTAATTGGGGTTTCACAACAGTTAGATGTGATCTCAAGAACTAACACTCTCACTCCCCCCACATCGACAAAAGTAATACATTTTCTTGAAGAAATTTCACAAGAAATCCAAAAATGCAACAAGATTTAACATTAGAGATACATATTTTAAAGCTAGAAGTGAAAAAAAAATTGTGCTTTGTGATTCACAGCCTTTCATACACATGTACCCTTTGTATAGTGACCACTAACAGAAAAAAAAAATTGGCAATTGTTTCAACAGAACAGCCTTCTTTCCTTCCAGCAATGCCAAGTGTTTTCAGGTTGACAAACTTGACAACAAAAATTCAAGATTTGACTCAGGCTGGATGGGCGAGTTTTCCCAATAAGCTTGTAACATGGCGGCTCACTACCTTCCACCACGCCTCGCTAGGATAAAACTCAGTTAGCTGAAATTTCCTCAGCTAACAAAAATTAATGCCATCTCAATGAAACCTTGACCGGATAGTTACTTCAAATGAACCTCTTGAGAATAATAGCTCTTGCATTTTCAGACCAGAGTACATTTGATAATGTGGAAGCAGTAAAAGGTAACACCACACCTTTTTAATGGTGAGTTTAATATGTGTGGCCATTTACAGACATGCTTTATGATACCAGGTTGCACACCTCATCCTCATGTTGGTTAATCTTGAACTTTGTTTTGCCCCAGAAGTCTGAGATGACCGCTTATCAGTATAATTAATCAAAATAAGAAGTCAGCTGGCATAGTCCTTGTTTATTTTTTATTTGTTACTAGTAAATCTATTGTGTATCAGTTTGTAGCAATCTGTGACAATTTATGTCAAGTTATTTTTGGTCTCTTTTCTCAGCTTTAAACTGCTTGTGTGCCAGGCAAACTGAGACTCCACACGATTTGTGTGTATTACTGGTTGCGAAATTGCTACTTTTGGCAAGTTTAAGAGTATAAAGGGAAGTTCACCCTGATGCAGGTTGATTTTGGTAAATAATCAGATAAATGAGAATAAATGTAGCAATGAAGTTTTGGGCGAAAATGCCATCAAACAGAATAAGAAATTAATGAATTTTAAGTTTTCAAATGTGATGTCACATCGCAGCAAGCTCCCCCATTTGTCATGTTAATATGAATTTCATAGACTGCCAATTGAAATGACTTTAGCGTGTGCAGTCAAGGTATTATCAGAAAGCATTATTTCATAAAGTGCTTCTGATGAAAGAAAAGACATCCAATGACCACTGAACAATTGAAACAAATTGGAAATTCATGGAATTTATAATATATCAATAGGGGAGCCAAGAAAAAATATGCAGGGCGTGGGGGTGATTTCGCAACCTGAAAAGCAAAAGAGCCCTGTAAATTGCCATAGATCCAATACCAAAAGAATATCAAGGAAGCCTGAAACAGGAAGAGCCCCCGTAAACAGAAAATTTTAATTTTTCCCTTTGGGAGGTGCTCCTGTGACGTCAAAAATCAAAAAACTTTGAAACTTCATAAACTCGTTATTCTTTGTGATTTTCGGCTAAACTTTCATTAATACATGTATGTTCGCAACTGCGATTTTCTACTTTGTGAAACTTTGCCTTGAAGATGTATTTGAATCTTGCACCTGAAATTACAGTACAACACATCTCCCTCCTATTCTAGAGCATAGCCGTAAATGTAAGACACTACATCATACTACTAATGTGACAATGTATCGATGCTTCCATGCCCTGTACATGTCAATTAACATTTGAAGTGGTTTCTTCTTGTCCTGAAAGCCTACGTATCTGATTAATGGATTTAGTTTGGGATGAGATACGTGATCTATTTATAGCCCCAACGATACAGTAACAACGTTTCCAATCAGGGGAGCGCGGTTATCGGTAAGAAAACGAAACCGACTCTCGTAGAGTGTAGCTTTCTTTGATTCCTAAAGTTTGACTACGAATACAGATTGGTGGTCAGTTAAATAAATAGGCAGATTGCAAAATGAGCATGTAAAGGTTGGATTGTCCAATGTAACCTCGCGTAATGAATGGGGTACGGTACTAACTAGTGGAGTCTCACTTATAATGTTCGCCAGCCAAAAAGGAGCTGAATTGTCTTGATTAAGGCTGCCAAAATTAGTCACGGGTTAATCGACCTTGATACAGTCATGCATTCCTTTTCTTTCTTATTATTAGTTTACCAATTCTACTGCCTATTGTAGAATTCTCTCTCCAGGTCCTCTTTGTCTACATGTGAGGCCCTACATGTTGAAAAATATGGCAAAATGAATGTTTCTTCAATGGTGCATCTCAAGATCAATTAGGGCAACTTACTTGAATATACTCTCCTGGAGACTATGGAAACTGGTTAAAAAAAAACTAGAGCAATTTGGCTAGCGCGGCAGCTGATCGGGGTATGCCTCAGCAACCCCCGTCCAATTCCAAACTTGAAAGTGTTGGAGCATCGGAACTTTGACCTTTTAACTCTGAATCTCATCAAAGGCGCTCATAATACATATTCACGGGCCAAGTTACATCAATACTGATTAAGCGTTCCCACGTTACGTGTAAAGACATTAAGTATGGCCTCAATGATGCTTGACCTTCAACCCCAAATCTGATGGTTATTGTGCGAAGTATAACACTTACTTCACCCAAGTTACATGCGATATGCCGATAAGCAGTTTCAACGGTATCATAGTAATAGACGTTTAAGGTAGGAGCCTTGTGACCGTCCAACCTTGACCTTTAACCCTGAAATCTGATCAGCTCATTGGTACCGGTATAAACATACTTCACTCAAGTAGACAATAAAAATCGACGCAGCCACTCCTAAGTTAACAGTGGTAATGAGCCCATATCAGACATGGTATGAGGCCTCAGTGACCGTTGACTTTGACCTTTTAACTCCCAAATCTAATCAGATTCATTGTTGCATCGTAATACAACTTACCCAGGTTACATCTAAGAATCCGATCGCACCTTGTCCAAGTTTCGAGTGGTATCGAGCCCAAATCAGACATATTTAGGCCCGGCTGACCTTTGTGACCTTTGACAATTTCAACTCCCAAATCTGAATCAGTTCATTGTTCCCCATAGTAACAGAACTTGGTCCTAATTAATAAAAAATCTGATCAGCGGTTTCTTAAGTTATCGCAGGTAAACCCGATGAACGGTAACGGAACAGACGCGACGGACGGACCGACAACCCCCAAAACACTGCCGGCAACTTAGTGCTGTTCGGTTGGCGGAGGCATAAAATTCTTACAAAAATTGTGCGCCACTGATTAATTGAAGATTAGCCTTAGCTGCACAGTTGATTTTTGTTTGTAACAGTAACAATCAAAATTTACATAAATGGATCCTTGCCTCTCGTAACTCTAACCACTGGCAAACTTCACACTTAAAATGCACTCTCCAGGGTGATTCCTGACAGTTCGCTCCGGTGAAGCAATATCTCAAGAAAGACCACCAGTTTTATAGGTTAAGGTTGCCATGAGGTATTTGGGTTAGGTTAAGGATTGAGGGGTTGTGGTGAGTTCCGGGTTAGTGCATGAAATAACATCAGATCAATTGTCGTCAGATGAGCAAACGTCAGACATTTACTCTCAGCACTGCGCGGAGACTTCCACATGTTCCAGAGGCTCAAAAGTTGAGCGGCTGTTAGCCTTCCTCAAAAATGCACGTAGGGGTTCAGCAGCCAGCCACAAAACTTACCAAAACAAGACAAATCCTTCCACCGCTCACCTACATGTATACATTCTAACTTAAATGTATAATTGACACATGTTTGAAGTCATTTTTATTTCACACCCATAATCATATCACTACCTTTAACTTTTACAGAATGCCAAAATAATGCACCACCAATACATATGAAGTCCATAGAACAAACTACACCTTGCTTGCTTATACAGCGTTAAGAGCAGCATCCAAAGGGTAAAAGAGATATATCGCATTAATGGCATAAAAAGTAAATTATTGAAATCACATCACAGAGAATATCCCCATTTTCCTATTGTAACGACCCAGACAGCATAACACACATGCATTCCATAGAGAGCAGCTCAGATACAGATTACACCCGCATCACACACTACACCGCGCACACCACAAATGACAAATGGATCAGGGGAACGTACCGTCACACCTTATTACGACATGCCATCACACATCCGAGGCATTTATCATCAACTATTAATTAATCACTGTTCCAATTCCCCTCTTTATTTCATCTTGTAATACAAATCTCTTAAATAAGAAGAAGAAAGATTTCTCAATTACGCTGAGGAAAAGAGTAGGCCAAAAGACCAAATCATATTTCACAAATATTGATGGCCGTGACATTTAGAGTCTAATTTCTATAACAACAAGGCAGAAATATCATGTATACAGCTTTCTGGTGATTGAGAGATAATAATTTACAAGCATTAAATACTGCTGAGGTATCATCTCGTTTTTGTTTTTATGCCTTGATACTTAAGAACGAAGGGATCTTCAGGCTGGGCTATGGAAAAATGTGTGTTTATATACTGAAATCAATATTCTCTAAAGGTTAAAAGTCATTTTGAGATACTTGTCGTACAGATTTGTCAGTTAAGATCGAAATTTTGTGTGTGTTTGTGTTGCACTTCTGACGTTGGTGCTGTTTTCGTAGAAATGGTCAATCGTGGACATTAATAGAAGTTTTTGCGTGCAAACATGGAACATTTTGTCAACAATGGACAGTCCACGGTTCCCTACTTACCGTAATGACTGGAATCATCCTGAGAAGAGAATGTACACTGGGACTTAATAATTGTTTGAAAATGTGTATAGGAGGTAGGGCAGGGTTCCCTACAGAAATTTGAAAACGATTTTCCATGACTTTTCCATGACTAATTGCTGCTTTCCAGACTTCCTTCCTGGCACGGTTTTCCAAATCAAACACTATATGGCTCCCCTCCCCACAGCCATCCGTCCACCCACTATCTTACTAAGAGGGTTTTCCAATGAATTTGAAAACAGATTCCATGACTTTTCAACAAAATTTTCCAAATTCCCTGACTTTCCCATGACCACAAATTTTTTCAGATTTCCAGGATTTTCCAATGACTGTGGAACCCTGTAGGGGTATGTCCACGTTAGGTTGTAGTAATATCACAACACTACACATTAGTCCAGCAGTTTCCAAATATAAATTCAGGTATGTATGTCCTCCAGATTCCGAGGGAGTATAGGGTTGGATGGTCCACAGTTGCATACGTGATATTGTCAACGATACACAAACCACCTTCTATCCATGGTTTCCATATAAAATTGGGTGTGTAATTCCTCAGTATACAGTAAAAATGGATTATAAACCCAATGGAAGTTGTCCACATTTGGCGGTCTATACAAGTATGTGTGTATCATGTATTTGTATCTGTGTTATATGTGTGTGTGTGGTGGTGTGTGTGTGTGTTGTGTGTGTCTACCGTGTTACATACATTTTGAATACTCCCACATTAAATCAAATATATCGTGTCAATCAGGATCAGTACCATAAAATATAACCCCAAGGATACCTAAGGTGTGACATGTATGTAAATTCCCCAAAAGCCCACGGCCTGCATCAGAAATGGCCATCACCCTATCTCATAAACTAAAACCTAACAGTACTCAAGTCGCAGATCGCACCAATAATACCACATAAAGCCCATAGAAGTTGGGTATTACAAGTTTAAATAAACAACATGTCAGTAAATGCATTGGGCACAGAGAAAAGAGGTTAGTTTCTTTACCATTTTTCATCAAATTCAGACCGTCCTTCACAAGTACCTGAGAGCAAAATGATGCGTGTGTCATAAATTCGGGTTGGGTGGGGGGGGGGGTGGGGCTATGCTAAAAAGATCCTCTAAATCCTTTGAATTGGGTCAAGTTACTTCAATGATAGCAACGCAATCAATGACTTCTGTTTTTCACAGAGATGACTTTCAACGAATTAATTAGTGACCGCGAACAACAGTGACGTCACTCGCAGTTGACCGGCGCACTAGATTAGACCTTGTATCATAAGTTAATTGAAAATCAATATTTCTACTTAGCTACCATGACCTCGAATTGGGGACCTTGATGCGTATTACTAGCCTAGCATGTATATTAGAAATTAACATTGGAGTATAGAGAGGATATGCTGAGGGATTAAATTGATTTCGTGAGTAAACCCTACATGAACCAAATTGCAGTAAGAAGATTTAGCTTTATGCCACTGAAACTGACAGTGATGACCAGTGAGATAATGATCAAATGTGTATCTTGTTTTATGTACAGGTTAATTGAATCGAACTGTCACCAAAAATCAAAATACGTCAGACAACATAAAAGCTCTTTAGCTTTATCACCTTGGAGACTAACTACAAGATCTCTCCGGCTGGGTCTAAGAATGAGATGATGTAGGCCTATACAGTGGCTGGCCACTCGTAGGGGAAATCCCCTACCATAGGGATTTTGCCCTGCGTAGGTTGTAGGGATACCTAGGGAAAATGACCTTCCGTGGGGGAAACGTAGGGGTTTTTGATGATTGTAGGGAAATGTAGGGTTTGACAAATTTCAGAAATATTCGTAATTTTTTCCAAGGAAATCCGATTAAAATTCGCGCCATTTTGTCCATAACTCCAAGCCGAAGAAATTGTGGATCATATTTTGCATTACTAATGGTATATTTTTTTAGGAAACATACCTTCGTAGGAAAAAGTCGAGTTTTGTAGGAGAAAACATAGGTCCTATGGGAAAATATCAAGGTTAATTACGTAGCGGGAAAAGTGGTGTCCCTAGGGAAAATACGGCATGCGGCGTAGGGGGAAATTCAAAATCTTGAGTGGCAGCCTCTGGCTATATCACAAAAGC
>JZLH01S0021108.1:0-23623 GCA_001188425.1 Eucidaris tribuloides | reverse complement strand
AAAACTACTGAGAGGAAGGAATATGATCAGTTTCTGTAAAAAGGGTATAAGATCCTCAGAGATTTACATTAAGTGCATTCGGAAGAAGAGACGCAATTTTCACTGACTGTGATGTATTGCCAGTGGCTGGCGAGATGACAAAGAAATACATTTTTTCCACCGATTCAGGGATGGCTTACTTTACAACGCCTAGATGCAATTGTACTTTTTTGAACAAGAATTTCTGATTAATAGTCAGAATATTGGGGCTTAGTAGTCCATGGCAACTGTGTGGTAGCCCACAGTATACCCCTAGTTGCCGAAACTACAGAGTTATAATCAAAAAGTTTGAACTATTTTCTGTACCTGAACAGTATGTCTTTGTCTCTGCAGGGGTAGATGTTGACAAATTACCAATGAAAATTTATATTACAATGATAATATCAATGATGAAATACTATAATTCCTACTACTATCACTTCTACTACTGCTACTGCTCTAACTACATGTACTACTACTGCTACTACTGCTACTACTGCTGCTACTTTTACGACTTCTAATACTGCTACAACTACTGCTACCACTACTACTACTCTGCCTCCTCCCACTGCTTCTACAACTGCTGCTACTACTACTTCTAAGTACTACTACTACTACTACTACTACTACTACAACTACTACTACTACTCTACTACTACTTCTTCTACTACCACTACCATCACTTACAATGATGCTAGTGATATGATAGATACCGGTAATACTGATCATTGTCAGCATGTAAAACACACACTAACTCATTCCAAGAGAGGCACAAAGTATCTAGAGACACGATGATAGTTATGCAGTTATATGTTCAGACAGTTATGCTGTCACTTGTAAAACACATATATAAAAACTGGCACATGAATTATTCTCGGCCAATGACAATTCTGCAACACAGCAGTCTATGGGGGAAAACTGGAATGGTCTCTCAATGATTTTCACTTTTTAAAAGCACTTGATGATCATTTTGAACTGTAATTTTTTCACGGCTTTATTTTTAGACCTAATATCAAAGACACTAGCAGGATGGGTAATCATGTGGTTGACATTTTTTTTAAATGGAAATATATACGATGCCTTTAACCAGCACTTCCTTTCTGTATGTAAATGAGCCATTGCTGGTGTTTTAATCCCATTTGGGGCAGGAAATTGTGTTTTTATTGATTCTCGGAGGGATTTGTCTGTAACTGACTTCATGCGTCCTTCACCCACAGGTAATAATTACAGAGATTTGTTGCAGGAACCAGTAACTGAACATATGAATATGCATCAATACTTTTTTATATCGAATGGCTATGGAGTCATCTGTTTATACTGTGTGAACATCAAAAAGTATACTTTATTCAATCATGTGAGAGGTAAAACTTTGATCCACTCATAAATTGCCAAAGTTTTCAGTTAAGGCATAATTTGACAATGTTTCCAGTATGTTACTTCTGAGCTGCATGTAATGTACATCCCCCATGGCATATGCAGTAAATTGTCTGTGGACAAAAATTGTACGTTTTGATCATTTGGTGCTTCAGTAATGTTAAAATCTTTAAGTACCCAATTTTATCAAGCATTATGTTCGTCCATGCATATCTTGCCAGTGGCAGCATAAGTTTCCAAAGTTTTGTATTCTAGTTTATGTTTTGTATTCCACTTGAACGTCATTATACTGTATGGCCCTGATATCAAAGTTCATTCTTTTTTTTAAACAAGTATCCGCATTGTCAAACAATGCCTAAGTTAGGCAATTCTCTTTAATTGTTGATCTCCATTGTGGTGATACTGCATCATTCAGTCAAAAATCCATGAATATGTCAAATATTTTCTTCAATTTATAGCCGTTATCTGTACAAAATCAAATGAGCAGGGGAATCCATCAGGCATTTCACCACACCCACTTCCTACAAAGATTACAGGGTTCTATCCTGCCTGTCTTGAATTATTCATTTGACAACAATTCTAATTTTCTCATTTCCTGCAGTGCACATACTTAATTAAAGGCTATGTTTCTTATTCAGATTCAGATTCAGATTCAGATTCAGATTCAATTTTATTGTCCATCATGGAAATTTGGTTTGCTCACATAATAAACATATAACGTTTTGACATTTGATGCACCATGCCCTACCCCATGGTACCGTTGTACCCCGGTTTACAGCATTGTGCAGCGCCCTCTTGTGTCCAAAAATGTATTTTCTTCAATTATGATCACTGAAATCAGTGGTTATGACGCATAACCTGCGCAAGTGCACAATAAAAAGGCATAAACTTACGTAAAATGGGTAAAAATGAAGCTAAATTTGTTGTTTTCACACTTATTACATAACTTTTACATAATTTTGTAACCCAGGGTACAGTGCTGAAAAGAAAAATAAATAATTCAACAAAATGGTGGATTTCTAGTTGGTACCCCGGGGTACCATTTATGTTATCATTTGACATTCATTACATATAGAGATAACAAAAGAAATATTTTGATTAATTTTAAAACATTATTGTGAATGAAAGTTAAATTCAGATTTTTAGATATGGGATGTACCATTTTTGCTCAGATTTGATCCAGCTAAACAAAGGATGTTCAAATTTAGGATACAAAATGTGGTAAACTTTTGGAAACATAAATGATTAGTCATTTGAAATTGGGATATTGCCCAAGTTGTATTTCGAAATAGTAATACATGTTTCAGATACTGGATGTAGCTTTTACCCACTGATTTTGAATTTGGTAGAGACCAACCATAACACACATTGCCTGACAATCATCCAACTGGTGTGAGTTTTTGACCTTGTAAGCGATGATCAGCAGTACTTAGTTTCACCAGATCATACAAAAATCAGGTGTGGCGGTGAGACAATTTTAACAGCTGTGTAAACTTCATTTATGAGCGACTTTATGTCAATACATTCTGTATGAATTCTATCAACACCTATTTTTCACTAAACCTGACTTCAGTCCAAAGACTTTTATGAGAGGTGAAGATTTATGTGAATCTTTGGATTATAAATGGTTTCACCTTATTTCTTATCTAGGCAATGGGCTCATTTTTGGGGTGTGCACAGGGTAGAAAATAACCCAAAGCAACGGGCGATTTAGCCCTTGGCAAAGCCCAAATCGCCCCCTAAAATCCCCCAAACCCAATTTTTTGGGGCGACCATTTCCTTCAGAACCGTCCTCAGATTTGCTATGAAAAATTTCACATTTTCTTTTTATTATGGCATTGAAACAAAAATGAATTAAATGGTTGCTTTTATGGATGAAGCACAGGCCAAAACATCAGCAATCTTTCATAGCATTCTTCAAATTCTGATGTGCAACGAAAAAGCAGCCCCAGTGGTAGAAAAATAGCCTCCAAAAAATTAAAAAATAGCCCCAAGGCTCTGATAAAAATCGCCCTTCAAAAATAAAAATGAATTCCTACCCTGGGGGTGCAAATCATGGACACAATCTAAGCATAGTATCTATGATCTAAGACCCCTTGGGCTGACTGGTACATCAGAGAAAATGTAATAATCATCACCTGACCAAGCAAGGAATATAAACGTGTAAACTTCTTGACTAATGCCTACACAGCATCCTTATTTTCTTACATGTATACTAGTCAAAAGGTGTTATTTATAGGGCAGAGGCATTTTTAGGCAACATATGTACAGTGTTTAAAATGGTAAATTTATCGTAAAAGTTTATTACAATTCCTGGGCTTCTGTGGAAGCCTGTCACCTCCGAGTGTGTCATGAACTGGGCTTCTGTACAAGCCTGTAGTCTCCAAGGAGTTAAAGACATACATGTAAGTTCTCCATTTCAAAAATTGAAGTTGTGCTTTCTTAAAATTACAATTTCAATTTACTTCATCCATATTTGTATTCAGAAATGCAACTCTTCCTGGAAAAGAAGATGATTCTGTAGAACTCTGTGTTCATGTTTCCTCCGAAATTTGATGAATACTTCACTGAAACATTTTGCCTTTTATGTACTTTAATCACAATGCACTGTGCCTGCAGAGTATGTATTAGCCTGCGGCAGTATCCATGTGGTTTGGATGCAATCAATCTTCCTCCCGGTACGTGAACAGTATCTGCACATTCACTCAATTGGTTTTTGATAATCTCATGATCAATGCATGTAGTTTCATCTCTATCTCTTTAGTAAATACAGAAATGGGAAAAAGGAGAAGGAGAAGGAGAAGGAGAAGGAGAAGGAGAAGGAGAAGGAGATAGAGAAGAAGAAGAGCCAAGAGAAGAAGAAGCACGAAGGAAGAAGAAGAAGAACAGAGGAAGAGAAGAGAAGAGAAGAAGAAAGAGGAAGAAGAGGAAGAGGGGAGGGGAGGAAGGAGGGCGAGAGAGAAGAGAAGGCATGGAAGCAACGAAGGAAGAAGAGGGGAGAAAGAAGGAGCTTGAAGGGGAGAAAATAAATGGAAGAAAGAAGAAGAAGAAGAAGAAAAGAGGAGGAGGAGGAGGAGAAGGAGATGAATAGAAGAGGAAAAAGATGAAAGACGGAAAAGAAGAGGAGGAGACGGTGTTTCAAGGGGAGGAGAAGGATGATGAGGAAGAGAGATTTGCAAGGAGGAGGAGCGAGAGAAGAAGGAGAAGAAAAAGGAGAGAAGTGGAGTGATTTAAGAAGAAGAAGAAGAAGAAGAAGAAGAAGAAGAAGAAGAAGAAGAAGAAGAAGAAGAAGAAGAAGAAGAAATGCCTATTTGACCGTGAATAAGGGTATATTTTACATTTTCGGTGGCTTACTTCATTATACTACCATACAGGTTGCTAGATAGAAATTTAATACTCATACTTTGTGCGAGTATATTACACAGAAAGAAAAGAGTACTTTTCTTCAATTTGTAGACATACAGCCCGGTACGTAAACAAATTGGGTTTCTTGGAAATAGTGAATGTATAAGATCAACTTACCTACAGATAATTATGGGTAGTGTGGATGATAATAATTGAAGAACCTACACCTACATAAGGCTAATGTTTGTACAAAGTTGCGGAAAATACAAATAATGAATAAATAACATTTGTGTGTAATCTTTTGTAAACAAGTGCAAAATGTCATTTATATAAGAAAGTCAATACAGGTACAAACAACAATAACAGCCACATGTTTCCATTTACAGTATGTACTTTGAAATAGATCCCAAAATAGCTCTAATAAAGATACCATTCCATTATGTCTGACACACAAGAATTTGACACTGGAGCATGTACTGAGATTGCCAAACAAACTTGTCACAAGTACTTAATAATCCATGAATACTGTTGCTATTTTTGCTCCCATCTCTCCCGAGGCAATTTAAAAAGCTAACTCGGCGTCTAAAATCAAGATGCTATCTTCGTGACAAATGTAAACGTACTTGCGACTGCGCCAATTCCTTTTAGCAACACGTCGCGACGATCACAAAATCAGACCAGTTTACTTAATATGTCGGACAAGTGACTGACACTAAAACGAGTCTCGGTTGTACTTTACAAGTGTGGAATGTGATTAATTATTGACAAGACGAACAATTACTAGACAGCTCCGTACACGGAACTGTCTCCATGTCCTTTACTCCGCCTTAGTAACCAACATGCATTTAATCTTAAAGGGAAATTTCACCCTTATGTCAAGTTGATTTTAATAAAAGCAGAAAAATGAGAGAACCCCATTAATGAAGTTTTGGCAAAAATTCATCAAAGAATAAGAGAGTTATAATTTTTAAAGTTGTAACTTTGTGACATCACATGTGAGCAGCTCCCCCATTGTCATGTAATATAAATTCCATAAAGTGCCATATTTTCAGAAAATTGAAAATGATGTTACCCGTGTATTTACTATATAATTAGAAACATTATTTCATACATGATTCTACGGAAAAAAAACATTTAGTTATCATGAACCAATAAAAAGTGGCAATTTATGGGAGCTGCTCGTATGTGGCGTCACAAAATTAAAGGTATTGGCTAACATTTACCACAGTTAAAAAAATACTGAGCTGCATGATTCCCCATGCTACCAGTGTCTTTGATGAGGTCTAAAAATGAAGCCCTGAAAAAATTAGTATTTCAAAATGATTATTTAGCGCTTTAAAAAAGTGAAAATCGTAAGTTGACCAGATTCACTTGCCCATTTCCTCCCATAGACTTACTGTGTGTACACCTAGGTTAATAAAACTCGCCCCGAGTTTTTATTGTTTATTCATGTATAACTTGCCATTGGCAGTGTAACTTTCCAAACTTTTGTATTCTAGGGTGTTTATTTGTCCATTTGAACACTACTATGTAGCTCAGATATCGAAGTTTGACAATTTTTAAATTGAAGCTCCACAATGTTAGCCTATCACTTTAAAATCTTGAAATTTCATAACCCCGCTATTCTTTGGTGGATTTTTTTCGCCAAATTTTCATTATTAGGCTTCTCTCATTGTTCTGCTTTTATTAAAACCAACTTGACGTCAGGGTGAACCTTGCCTTTAAAGACAATATATTCATTCCCACTTCAAAAATCATAACAAAATTTGCAAAAATTGAATACTGTAGTTAGAAAGGGGATAGCTCTTTTTTGTACAATTTGTATGAATTCACTGTACACAAAACATTTCTCATTCACGTGAAAACTTTACAGCTGTTTGAGCTAATACTTCACTCCAAAAGTTAGTCACTGCGACACTGTCTGGAAATGTTTGACACATTCAGAGTTAAATTTTAAAGCCACTTGCTAACGTTTACCACAGTAAAAAAAAAAATGTGAGCTATATAATCCTCCACGCTCCAAGTGTCTTTGATAAAGTCTCAAAATGAAGCCCTGAAAATATTGTATTTCAAAATGATGATTAATAGTGCTTTAAAAAAGTGAAAATCTACAAGCATTCAAATTGACCGGTTTCACCTGTCCATTTCCTCCCATAGACTTTATACTGTGTGCAGATCTAGGCTATTTATCATCCACCGGAGAAGGAATTGTTTATTCATGCATACCTTGCCATTGGCAGCATAACTTTCCCAACTTTTGTATTCTAGGGTGCTCAGATATCAAAGTTTAACAATTTTTTAAATTGAAGCTCCACAATGTTAGCGTATCACTTTAACGTGCGAGAGGATTTAAAGACGCTATATAACACTGTGGAAGACACGTTTAAAACATTGTCGAATTTTGCTATCTGACATATCTGACAGTGTTTGAATGGACAAATAAACACCTTAGAACACAAAAGTTTGGACAGTTATGCTGTCACTAGTACAATATGTGCAGATTCAAATTGGCACATTGATTTCCTATCGGGCGATAGGAAATTCTACAACACAGCAGTCTATGGGGGAAAGCTGGAATGGTCTCTCAATGATTTTTACTTTTTTAAAGCACTTACTGATCGTTTTAAACTGCAATTTTTCAGGGCTTCATTTTTAGACCATATCAAAGACACTAGTAGCATGGGGAATCATGCAGCTCAGATTTTTTAAACTGGAAACACTGTTATACAGTGCCTTTAAGTCTCTAAGTGTATTATTTGATGCAGATCTGCGACTTTGGCAAATAAAGAGTATAAGTCAACCAGTTTCTTTGCATCAGTGTTTTTGAGCAAACGATCTCCGATTCGGCAACAGGTCTGTAACGTCACTGCCATTTTATGTTGACAGGGCCTTTAGAAACTCACACAACCTCCAGCTTAAAAGCTTTACCCACCTGTCTCTCTCTTGCATGCAAGTCATCTTGAGAGAGTGCCCTGATATTAAAGGCATTGTATAACAGTGTTTCCAGTTTTTAAAAGATCTGAACAAAATGATTCCCCATGCTACTTTTGTCTCTGATAAGGTCTAAAAATGAAGCCCTTAAAAAAATGCAGTTCAAAGCGATCATTACATACTTATAAAAAGTAAAAATCATTGAGCGACCATTCCAATTTTCCCCCGTAGACTGCTGTGTTGCAGAATTTTTATGTGCTAACAATAAATACTTACAGTGCCAATTTTTAAGAGAGACAGCATAACTGTCTGAAGTTTTGTGTTCTATGATGTTTATTTGTCCATTCAAACACTGTTAGATATGTCAGATGGCAAAGTTTTACAATCATTTTAAATGGGGCTTCCATAATGTTATAGTGTCTTTAAGAGAGATATATGTAGAAAAGAACTTTTTCCCACTCAAAAGAGAGCTTGGAGAGAGCTATAGGCTGGGAAACCTGATACTGTATCCCGAAAGACGGTGTGACAAATCTTACGGCTTCATTTTAGAATGGAAATAGACATTCTTTCAGACATCTTGTGTAGATCTTGACTTAATATTGAGTCCACATCCATGGAGAGAAATCAGAAAATGTTTGGGTGTGTATATTGATTAGTACATGTAGTGTTTAAAAGATGGATTTCAAGCATTACAAAAAGTGATGTAAATATTTGAAGTGTCATCAATTGCAATTAAAGGTTTGTCTGACATTCATCATCAAAAAATGAAAAGGTTTGAAATATTGCTTTCCTACAGACATTTCATATCAGTTTACTTCTAAAAACAAATCAGAAAACACAATAATTTGTTTTAACAAGTTCATCTAATTAATGCACACACGTACACATTTCTCTTCAAGACCATGTAAATTTGCAAGGGTTAGTATTTTAATGTTATTAAAATAATTTACATAGTCTTGAAGTGAAATGTGTACTTGTGTGCATCAATTACATGAACTTGTTAAAATTGTGTAACTTTTGTATTGTGTACTCACTTATCAACTCATTTTGTAACAAAATATGTTGCAACATAAATCCTCATACAGAAACTACAGCGTGGAACTAACATTAGTGAAAGGGTGAACGTTCTCAGCTATGTAGTAACCATTCTGGGGCAGAATTGTCTGATTTCGTAACAAAGTGTCCTGTCTCCATGGCAACAAATCACAGGAGGCATCCCTACGGGGAAGCACTCCGAGACATGCACTGTTTCCAGTCTTAATCAAGATGCACTGACACAACGGATGGGGAATAATTACGTTGACGACACTTCATTTAGCTTTTAGTCTGGCTTCAAGACATTTAAATGAACCCAACGTATTCTAGGAAAATTACTTTTGTCAGTCATATGCCTTGAACTAATACTACTGTGCTGACGTCGAAATACCTGCAGTTTGTGTTTTTGCAGATCTTTATTTATGTGGATCAAATGTGGCCAAAAATTACTGATACTTACTTTAAATCTAGAATGATCAACTACATCACAGGCAGAATAATGCTCACCAAATAGTGCATGTATGTCATTGTACATGTACAGTATGTATGACATATCAAATTCACTTGTACAAAGCAAAGAGAGAATTAAATACATATTTGACACTTTATCCTCTTTTTATGAAATGGGATTACCCTATGATATTTGAACAAGAAAAATTTATCAAAAAATCAGAAATCTTGACAGGACTGATAACATTTTGCACAAAAATCAGCAAAAGTTAAAATTTGACCTAACATGTACATTTCTTATTTTATTCCATAACCTCTCCTCCCCCTTAACCCCCAATAATCACTCCTCTCCATAATCCTATCTCCCCTAACCCCTCCTCCCTAATCCCTCAGGACTCCCCTTACCCCCTCCTCCCCTTTACCCCTTCTCCCCTTTACCCCTCCTCCCCTTAATCCCTCCTCCCTTAACCCCTCCTCCTCTTTAACCCTCTTCTCCTTTACCCCCTCCCCATAATCCCCCATTTCCCCTTTACCACTCCTCCCCTTAACCCCTCCTCTCTTTAACTCCTCCCCTTAATTCCTCCTCCCTATAAACCCACTCCTCCCCACTAACTCTTCCCTTTAACCCTCCTCCCTTAACCCTCCTCCTCTTTAACCCTCCTCTCCTTTACCCCTCCTCCCCATAATCCCCCATTTCCCCCTTTACCACTCCTTCCCTTAACCCCTCCTCTCTTTAACTCCTCCCCTTAACCCCTCCTCCCTATAACCCATCCTCCCCATAACTCCTCCCCTTAACCCCTCCTCCCTTAACCCCTCCTCCTCTTCACCCCTCCTCTCCTTAACCCCTCCTCCCCATAACCCCTCCTCCCCATAACCCTTCCCTCCCCATAACCCCTCCTCCCCATAACCCCTCCTCCCCTTATTACCCTTCCTTCCCTTAACCCCTCCTCCCCATAATCCCTCCTCACCTTAATCCCTCCTTCCCTTAACCCTTCCTTCCCTTAACCCTCCTCCCAATAGCTCCTCCTCCTTTAACCCCTCCTTTATCTAAACCTTCCTCACCTTAACACCATCTCCCCTTAACCCCATCCTATAGCCTTTTCTCCTTAACTCCATCCATAGCTTTTTCTTAAAGCCACTGGCTAACATAATTTGCCACAGTTAAAAAAAATGTGAGCTACATAATCCTCCATGCTCAAAGTGTCTTTGATAAGGTCTAAAAATGAAGCCCTGAAAAAATTGTATTTCAAAATGATGCTTTAGTGCTTTAAAAAGTAAAAATCTACAAGTAAAAGCATTCAAATTGACTGGTTTCACCTGCCCATTTCCTCCCATAGACTTACTGTGTGCAGATATAGGCTATTTTATCATCCACCGGAGTAGAAATTGTTTATTCATGCTTACCTTACCATTGGCAGCATAAGATTCCGAACTTTTGTATTCTAGGGTGTATTTGTCCATTTGAACACTACTACGTAGCTCAGATATAAAAGTTTCAAAAAATTTTAAATTGAAGCTCCACAATGTTAGCCTATCACGTTAACAGTTGTACACTTTTTAATTTAAGTTTGAAATAAAGACTACATGTACTATTAGTTTTCAGCAGAAACGACCTTTTTGAGGGGGTTCAATTATACATGCCATTCATGTAGGTGGCTGCATTCTCAGTTTACGAATCTGTGAATCGAATCGTGATGGTAAATTTGGATCATGTTCCATTTTGGCTCTGAGTCAATGAGTCGGGGGTCCACTGGCGGATGGTGATCAGCGAACGCATCCTCCTATCGGACTCCGGAGGATCTATTCACGCTAACACGTTCAATTCAATTCTTTCCGCTTGCGAACTCAAGATTATCGCTGATGAATCGCCTCAGTTACCGTGCCCTGGGGGGACGGCCAGAATAGAACGTCTGTCACCACAATTTCGCTCAGATTCCATCATAAAATTGAGAGCATTTGGGTAAATTTACCAGTCACGGCTTCCTGGTGATTCATTTCACTCCCGAAAATCCATGAATTTGCACAAATTTGTAGAAGTGGAGTTCTATGCACTATTGATATCACTTAAATGAATATTGAACCACGCTGTCAAATACAAATACTACAATAATCCCCACACAGCCATGCACAATGACGGAAGATCAATAACAAAGTTAATAACAAACATTAAAGAAACTGATAAAGAAATGGACTACCCAAATAATAAATAATAGTGATGATAAGATGGTGATAAAGATGAAGATGATGATGGTGATGTCTTATGAGGGCAGCCTCTTCAGTGACAAATGCTTCTCTTCCAAAAGGCCCTGCAATGCTTTTTTTATCCCAGTTTCCCCCAGGTCCCTACATGTACATGTATTTCACTCGTCTGTGCAAAGAAGCAATGTGGATAAATTGCCTTGCTGACGGACAAAAACACATAGGCGGGGTTTGAACCTAGCCTCTTTGACATAAAAGGCAGAGAATGATCCACTACACCACAAAACCTCTATAATGTAAGTACAAATCTTTGTGAAGGATCCAATGTACAACTGTATGTAATTTAGTTCAAGACAAATTTACTGTGCGGGCCTACATGTAAATTGTACATGTATGCACACCACAGTATGTAAAAGTGTATTTAGAAGCAAATCTGTATACCTGAACATTCTTAATTCACTTTCAAAAATCTTCTCAAAAGTCATGTAAGTGCAAGACTATTTAATGGAAATCGACTAATATGCTTTTAAAACTGCGCACGACTTTAGCCCCTTCTGAAGTGGGGTAACTTTAGCTCGGGATAAGTGGTTTTATACTGCCATTGTCGACCACCCATGTTTCGTGCGAGACCAGAGTAGTTGATGTGGTAATTACCTATCGCTCCCCGTAAGCGCGAAAATTGTTTATCAATGTACGCTTCACGCGTCACTAAATTTACATGTAGTCTAAGCTAAAATCTAGATATGTTTTATACTGACGTTAGCTTGGGCCCGATGCGGACCTGAACCACCTCCTAGAGCGGACCATCTTTAGCTCCGGCTAAATATTTTTTGACCGTTTATACTGGGAGTTACCCCGCTTCAGGTCCACACCTGAAGTGAGGAGTATAAATGGGGTATAAGGGAAGAATTTACATGTACTTTTTCCGTATCAGACAGGCATCAAGTCTTATCATACAACCTTATCTCAGTTGATGAAGACAATTAACACAATCGACTCAAAATTGAGTGCAGTAATATGATACTAGTAATTCCTGGCAAAACTCCTCGTTTTTATTTTTTGAGAAAACTTTCCTTTTTTCTGATCTCCTATGCGAACATACAAGTACTGCATACCTCAGTTTACTGATGGTTGTAAGCTAAACTAGTCTTTCACAGAACTTAAACTTCAGCAAAATTGAAAGTACAGTACATTAAAATACAACTCACGTGCTCGAGAGCGTGTGGGGGGGAAAAAAAACACAAACACTTGATGGACACGTCCGATGTTTACAGACAAGCACAACTCGGCACATGGACATGCATTCAACTTGCACGACTGTTTGCTCATGAAAGTACATGTACAGTACATGCACAAAACTGTTCCACGCAAAATAACAAGCAGCTATAAAACTTCAAGGTGTTTGCAAAATTTTACGAACATGGACTTTAGATTGTGGTACTGCTTAAAAGCAAACTTGTTTTCCACAAGTTGAATGGAACCAGAGAGGGTGATGTTTTATTCAATGCAAGCTATAGATATGGAAAGTATTTCGATTGCATATAGCCATATACTGTATGAGTTGACTGAATCTGTTCCTTCCAATACCACCACCTGTTTTGTTTTGTTTGTAATTCTACTGATAACCTTCTCCTCCCTTTCAACCTGATCCTCTTCTTCTTCTTCTCATTCTTCTTCTTATCATCCTTCTTCTTCCTCTTCTAGTTCATTCCTGTTTTTGTCTTCTTTTTTACTTCTTCTTCTAACCATCCTTTTTCTTCTTCCTCTTCTAGTTCATTCCTTTCTTTTCCTTCATCTTCTTTTTCTTCTCCTTCTACCTTTCCTTCTTCTTATCCTTCTTTTTCCTCTTCTAGTTCCATCCTTTCTTCTCCTCCTTATCCTACTCCTTCTACTTCTTCACCTACTTTTTCTCATTAGCCTTCTCCTCCCCTTCAACCTCCTTCTCTTCATCTTCTTTTTCCTTTCCTTCTTCTCATCCTCCTCGTTCTTCTTCTTCTCCTCCTCCTCCTCCTCCTCCTCCTCTCACTCCTCTTCTTTCTCCTGCTTCTTCTTTTTCTTTTTTCTTTTTCTTCTCCTTATCCTCTTCTTCTTTCTCTTCTTCTTCATTCCTTCCTTCTTTCTTTTTCTCATCCTTCTTAGTTCATTCCTTTCTTCTTCTACCTTCTATTACTTTTTCTCATTCACTTTCTTTTTCTATCTCATTCCTTTCTTCTTGTTGTTGTTCTATGTATATAAATTTGGCTTGATAAATGCTTCCTCTGAAGTTCAATAGTTTGATACATGTAAATGTAAACCAATATTCAATTTGTTTCATTATACATTTACAGTACATTCATGTACATGTATATCAGGTGGTGTATCCAGGAAATTTTAATAGGAATACTGCATGAACTATCAAGGTCCCCCCACCCCCAACCCTCCCCCCCCCACACTCCTCCAAACAAACAAAAACAAAATCAAGAGCAATGAAGACAGGGGTCAAGTCAAAAATAAGAAGGGGGCCACAAGTGCCTATCTCAATACGTTCTAAAAAATGATTGCAAATCAAAAAGGGAGAGGGCACTGCTGTAAAAGTGATCTCTTCTGTTTTTACTGTGTCAAAGGCATTTTGCATACCTGCCAACCCTGAAACCTAAAAAATAGGGCCAAAATGGGGTAAAAAAATTGAAAAATATGGACATTCTTCAATATCCTATACATTACTACAGACAAATATTTGCAAAAATAGGGACACAATTCAAAAAATGGGTAAAAAGTGCTTTTTCTTTTGCCAAAAATAGGGACTGTCCCTGGAAAATAGGGACAGTTGGCAGGTGTGCATTTTGCCATATGTTTCTGGGATGGCAGGGAACCAGATCACAATATCTGTAAAAAAACAAAACTTTCAAAATTCATCGTTGGGGTTCCGTGATGCATCCTTAATGACAGTGAACTTGCAAAATGTAATCGCACACCCCCGGCCAGCGTCCCTCCAGCGTCGACGTTCAAGACGCCCCCGAGGCACGAGGGATCGGTAACCGGGACCACTGTTACAGCTGAATCAGCCGACGCACTCACCTTGTGGTTTTTCATCAAACCTCATTTCGGGGAAATCCAAGCGTAAATAACGCATTTAGCAAAAAGATCGATATTTGGAGTAAACCAAGGTCAATTTCCTTCCGGTAGCTTCATTTTTTTTCCTGTCTCTCTGTCCACTTGTCCTTTAGATACAATTTCTTCTTAATCCTTGGGATTATTACTTGTACAGGTAATTTCTACAAAAGTGATGATTTGCAACACAGAAAAATTACACGGGGGCTCTGGGCGATTTTGCCTCTGAAATGCCAAAAAGAGAACCCTTAAATTGGCAAAGGGTTTAACACAAAAGAATCACTGGAAAAAAAAATGAAACAGGGAAAGGAGCCCTCGTAATTCCCATAAAGAAAATCTATTTTTTCTTTTCCTGATTTGCAAGCCAGGTTATAACCTCATGGAGACAACAAGCTTGGACAGATAGAAGCCCAGTACCTGTACATTGCACATACTCCACAGAAGCCCAGAGAATGATCATCTTTTTAGTCATACTAATACATGTAAAGGTAAATGACATGACATGGGGTATACTACTCTAGAATAAGTCAACTATGCAAGGATTCTCCTGTGAAAATCTTGTAGTCAAACGTTGACTCATTCTAAAATAACTAATGCCAATATGACTCGTGGCAGGCAAACCTGCTGTGTGGCTCTCTATGGGTGCTATTTTTATCTTGCCCCGATAGAATTAATGTTCATGCTTGATTCTGTTTAAGTAAGCAAATTTAATACAAATCCTTCCAGCTGGGAGATGCATGCCAGCTGGTGTATAGTTGGTTCAACTAATCTGGTTTTTGAGGCATTTTCAAGTGTTCCCAATCATGTCACTAATCTTTAACAATCGAAACTAAGGACATATTGCATGCAAATAACTGTGTCTCACTGAGCAGTGAGCACACATTTTTAGATGAAGAAAATAAATATGATGTGAGAATACTTTTCCAAGAAAATCTTACATTTATGAGTTCATAATCATATCACGATCAACTACGGGACATTTGAGTCGTCTCTCATTTTACAATATCATATAGCACCCAGCCCAAGGGGTTAATTTACTGAATATTTCATGAAAACATATGTGAGTTTTTATTCTATTCTTATTGTTTCTTTACATGTATTATTGGTGACATACAGTAGTGATGTATACTGTAAACATGATTATTACACATACAAGCCACTTTTTCGATACAATAAAACCATGTATTAATTATCCTTCCAGATGTTTGCTTGCTGGCATGCAATATTGCTAGCATAATAGCTGTCCTATGTATTTTACGTTACCCGTATAAATGGGGAAAATGAGTGCATTATTGTTGCAATATTCAACTCTGCGAGGCCAATATCTCACTCTGCGTTAGCGCGAGCGCGCAACAACGGTGCGCATTACTGTTACGCGATGAATTGCGCGATGAAGTGCGCGATAAGTTTGCGTAAAGAGAGCGATGAAGTGCATGAGTTTGAAATGCTACACAGAGCTAGCTTTACCTGCATTTATCGATGAAAATGTAAAAACAACAATTTATTCTGGCACATTTCCTCAAATTTGTATGCATAAAAATAATAATATTGGATTTCTTTCGTGGAATATTGTAGATATTGCATTCATCAGCATAAATATTGCACTCGTCTTCGACGATATGTATGCTTTCTGAATGCAATATCTATGATATACCACTCAAGTGCATCCAATATTATATAACTATTTCATGATGTGGACATATTCACGCATTTAGCACAGTATAAACATGACCCCAAAATAAGAACACATGAATATCTCACGTTTCTTTTTCTAGGTTTTTGCATGTGAACAGTACAAATGCTTGTGACAGAGTATAGTTGTTGATGTTGCACTGATTTGGATATGCTGGGTTCCTTTTACCACATAAAATGTTAATACTATCTCTCTGATCTGTAAATTGGCAGGATTTATGTATAACTAATGTTAATTCTTGTTTTCTTTAATAACTTGCTCAACAGTTGTGATCACCTGACAAAAAAAAATAAAAAGTAAAACTTAATGGCTGAATCTAACAATTGTGTATCACATCCTTGTTTGACTTGCAAATTTATATTTTTTAATGTGTGTGTTTCAATACGTAAATGAAGCATTTTATCAATGCTGTTCACATATTTTCTTTCCATCTACATTAGATATCAAAACATTATTTTTGAACTTTCAGGTAATAGGTTTCATTGGTATTTATTAAGGCAAGGCATCTCTTTTGCATGCCTAAAAATCAACATTGTGTAAATACAATGGCATTTAGAAGAAAAGCCATCAGGGAACCTTTACCAAAATATACATGTAGGAGCTAGAAATTCAGTTTTAGTGTAATTACAGTGACCGTTATACTCTGATTTGAATTTTTTTCTCGCGAGAAAAAAACTCCTACCATAGAACGTACTCTAAAAAGCCAAATATTTTTCTTTCACATTTTTCAATATCTAGGTAATTACTGACACCCAGATTTCACAGACATGTCCTTCAACAAATAGCCTAAGGGCATGATTTATCTTTTTCTGGTCTGCGGGGATGTTTGCAAATGAGATCTAACTGCCTTTAAGTGTACACCTATATTTCCTTCTTCATCAGCATTAGATGTTGAAATACTTTATGTACGTGTACATGTACATGTATGTAAAAGCCCCAACTCTAACATACTGTACAGTATGTAACATGTAAATAAATAAATAGTTATCAACTCAGTACTTTTTTTTCCCATCAGCATTAGATAGGCCTATATTGTAACATAGTCCAAAAATTTGAACTGCTATTATGTATACCTCGCCTGGTTTATAGAGTTGTGGCACTCCAGCTATGCCACCATGAATATGTCGACATGTTGATAATGAAGTATTGTTTTGACATTGACATTATGTCTAAATAACTTTGAATTGAAATCAGCCACACATCGCATAACACAGCGCTTAACTGGTACAGCGCTGTAACGCCCCACATGTTCACTTGTCACATTAAGCTTTTATAATAATAAACTAGGTGAGAAACAAAAGTATGAAGTTGAATGTTTATAGGGGATGTTTAAATTGTTCTTTACATTGACATACATAGAACCAACATTTTGCAATATGCAAAACATCACTTCACTGTATGACAACATTCACTTTCACATTATGATAAACTAGGTGAGAAACAAAAATATAGATGAAGCTTTGAAGTTGAATGTTAGGGGCTGTTTAAAGAGAATACACAGTGGTTGAGTATTTGCGGAACAACATCATTTTAAATTTAATATCAGCTACTTTCAAACCTTCTGCGAACAGATGGTATTCTGAAAATGTCACTATAGTACAGAAGAGAGTAGTTCAAAACAACAGAACACTTCGTTTTTGACAAATCTGTAGACACAAATCCCCACCGCTGACAAAGTACTAACACAGAAATCAATATGTGGGACTATGTTAATTGTTCACATATACACTTTAGCAATGGAATGGGCACTTCATATGGAAAACTTCACCTTTTCGAACTGCCAATCCCTCATCTTTTTATTGTATATGGAGTGAATTAGTCCCACATTGTACTGCAAATGTAATATACTCTCACCTGTCAATGAAATGTGAAATTTTGATGAAAGATTTTCCATCATCAACCAGTACTGTGTATTCTCTTTAAATTGTTCTTTACACTAATATACAGAGAACCAACATTTTGCAATATGCAAGACATCACTACACTGTATGTCAACATTTAATGTGAACATACATGTAACATATTTAGGTCAGCAACATCACACGCCGCCACCAGGGTACTGTAATTCATTCCAATACTTTATTCAATTGTCTTGAATTTGCACAGCTGTACTTTAGCAGGAGAAATCTCAGAAAATATGCAGAGTATGTTTATCATCTTTTCACTACTTATTCTTCACAAGTTTATTGAATAAGATATTGAATATTGAATAAAAAGTCCAGGAATGATATTCCAACATGTCTGGTGTTTATTTTTGCTCACACATTACTTCATTTCCTTCATTTCAGTTACCCAACGGTGCATCACATACATGTATGTACTGTGCATGATTACATTATGTCTCATTTTGAATTACGTCACGTAAATAAACTCTATTTTCAGGTTGATTTCAAGAAATGTGTGACTCATGCCTTGTAGACGGTGGTAAGTTGTAGCTACATACGGCGAAGAAAATATGCAGCAAATAAATTGAATGTTAGCGTATGTTGAGCAGCCAAATGAAAAATCCCAGGCGGCTGGGATTAGCTTTGAGTGAATTACTTGATTCATGCTTCAAATTTGAAAATGAAAATTATTTGATTGGCTGGTAAGATTGATGAAGCTTACAGAATTTGTTGAGATGTGTTTTATCATCAGCAAGAAGTTCTAATTCTTATTCCTTCAAACTTTGCTTGTATATGTACAGTATGTGGTTGGATGAAATCACATTAAAAATCTACAGTGTAAATTAAAAATGTGTCAACCATTTAGTTTCTGCATCAGGGAAGTAGGAAATATAGGGCAAATTTATTGATAGTGGTACAATCAAAGTACATGTGTACATGTAGGAATGTTTGAAAGTGACAATTCTTCCTGCTTCAGTCGAAAAATACATGTATGTACCATACTCTATGCCTATACAGGTTCAAAGCAGTGTTATTATTAATCTAGACTATACTTGGCTGCCTTTGGTGTTCTCACTCAATACAAATACTATGCAGCCACACAATCTGTAATATAAAGGCATGCACGTACGTGTACATGTGTACATCTTGCAAAACAGTTCGGCACTATTGATAAACTATTGAATAACATAATTTACAGCAAACAAAAGGTGGGAAAAATGCTGTTATGATCAGGGTTGGCAATTTTTTTTTTATTCTTTTAGAAGGGGTGATTCAAATCATGATTTAAATCCTGATTTACATCGTGATTCAAATCTGTAAATAAATTTATTTGATTTAAGTTACTGATGTTTTCATTTGAAAAAAATCATGATTTTAAATGAATACCAACCCTGGTTATGATAAATGTATGAGGATTTCAACTTACACTGATAATAAAGACACTGTGTCAATTTAATGACAACTATGACACATGGTGTGTGTAATATTATTGATATCTTAAAATTTTGTGACACTACAGTATAAAATCCCATACTTTCCTCATTACTTCTACAAATTTTGAAACAATTTTCACTGTTCTTTGTGTTCAATTTCATTGTAATCTACTATAGGCAACTTTAAAAACTCATTTCAATCTGTCATTTAAAGAAACTGTGAATCATTTTTAGCGCTACTCCCAATGACGAAAGGTACATGTATGATGCATCGCTTTGACGCCCATCTACATGTAGTACACCCAGCTTGCATACAGATTGCGCTGCACCTAGCGGCAACCAATTAAAGTCGCTTAGGCACACAAGATATTGACTAGACAAACTCCACATACACGCATTCCAGGACACACTAAGTAAACATAACACAGAGCCTTCAAGCAGGAAATACCATGTGATTGGTTGTTTTAGGTGGAGTGTGATTTACGCTTGCAGCCGCTCGATCCTCAAGGCATTGCTACATTGCACTGAGAAATTATCTTTCACGGTTCTATTCCATCCATGGTCTACAGGTCTCCTGACCTGTTTTGCATTAGGGTAAAGTAAATGCAAAGAAACAGAACAGCTAGAATTCCCATGGTAAAGGGGTACATTTTGGAAATAGTAATCTAGCATTAAATTTTACAAGAAATATTCAACCTAAACCAAATAAATTGTTGAAATTAGTATAGAACAGAATAAGAGATAGATGCTAAATATTTGTTCCAAACAGTGTTTTATATATATGTACTTTCTGCTTTCCATCCAGCGTACTTTCAGGTTTTCACACATAAGTTAACCCAAAATAAAATTAATTATTTGAATTGGTTTACCAGAGATAGAAAAAGTGCATTACATCATACATGTAGTTCCTGTTTCCACTGAACATGTATACTTGTACATAGATCTGGACAAACACTTTTGTATAACTAATAGTCATTCCAGATGTAACATATGAAAAGAACTAACACATCAATCTCTCGTACACCAATTCAAATAATTTATTTTACTTAACTGGTTAGCTATAACATGAGTGAAAGCCTGAAATATCATATCTAATGTAGCAAAGATATTGACCCATCTCTCCAAGCGTAACATATGTTTGGTGGAAAGCAGAAAGAATAAAAACAAATAAGTTGTATAGACTATCCCTTCTACAGTAATTTAAACAATTTGTTTTGTTTAGGGTGCTGATCTGCTGAACATTTCTTTTAGAATATAATGCAAGTTCACTTTTTCCGAAATGTTTATGCACCCCTTTACCTTGAAAATGCTTATCTGTATAATTTTGGTTATTTCCAAAACAGGTTAACCTACAGTACCATGAAAACCAGGCAGCTTTCAGTCAACTTAAAAAAAGAATTGAAGATATCTTTCTGGAAAACAATTATTGTTATCCCTCAAAATATGTGTAATGGTGCCAACATGCTATGGAAAAATATCATTTTTGTTTCACGACTATTGCTAACAATTGGATAACAATGGAATTAATTCAACTCTGTTATCATCCAAACATCTCCTTGCAAATTATACTAAGAATAAAGTAATCATGTTTCCGCAGTGCAAAATGACAACAACAAAAACAATAGCTGAAACCTAAAAGTTCACGGCTGGTTATAGCGGCCAGTTTTAATCTTTTCGATACAGTGAGCCCTATGCTGCCTGTGAGTGTGTGTGTGCATGTTTGTGTATGTGTGTGTGTGTGTGTGTGTTTGTGTGAATGTGTGTGCATGTGTGTGTGTGGATGTGTGTCTGTATGTGTGTCTGTCTGTCCGTGTCTAATCACCATCATCTTCCCTCCTCCATATCATCGTAACAGATTGTATCTGTTTAAATGTTCGACTGCCTTCTAAACATGAATTATTCCATGCAGGCAGGTGCTACCAAAAAATGCACTCTGTCAAAAATGTTTTACTTCTCCCAAGTGTATATAACTGGGCCCCTTTCTCTCGCCCTCACCAAGATCAATGACTGAATGACGGGATTCCATTTCTTACGCATGCATCTACACGTTTCATTATCATTACCGATGCACACCTCAATTTCAGGAAAGCATCGAACAACTGGACAAAAGAGTCTGCTTCGCCCGACCAACTTGAGGCTGTCCCTTTTAGCACCTCCACAAGAAGTTCCTCAAGTACATTTTTCCACAAACCTTGCACAAGCACAGCTCTTTCCAGATTAGTTGTTTGCTGTCATAAACTCTTGGTCAAGTCATGTTCAGTCTGACACGACATTTAAGAGGAATCCTTTAATATTTCCATCCTTAATAACTCTGCGATGTCGCCTGTCACTCAAACGTCAAGAAATCGAGGGAACGACTCGGGCTGGATTTCAACTCCCGATGTAACTGTATAGTCACAGAGATGATTCTTGTATCTCTACTCATCATGTAATCAAACCAACATGAAATGTATCCAGTATGGGGAGACCATTTCTCTAACCTTTTTAAATGACATATTAAGATTGATGAAGTACTGTAGATCTAAGGGCAGATTAAATTCACTTTTTGATGGGCATTGATAAAGTATTTAGATTAAATGATTTAAGTTGATAAGGTATTAAACATTGTAATAAAAGAATTGTTGGCAGGATACATTATCTACTAACAGGAATTTGAATTTCAGGATGTCCAGTAGTATGAAGGCGAATCTTTAAGTAAAATAATAAAAATAACGATAATAATAATAATAACAGAAATAAAGATAATAAATGATGATGATGATGATGATGATGATAATAATAGCAATTACAGTAATAATATTAATAATAATAATAATAATAATAATAATAATAATAATAATAGTACAGTGCCCTCTCACTACAAACAACACTGATATTCCAAAATTTCATTGTAAAGTAGTAAACTCTGTGGTCCCATATCTTGGATAATTTGTATTGTATTGTTTCTGCAACCCTGATACAGTTTATAGAAATTTTGTCATAAACAGCAAATTTCATGGGTCCCAAGGACTTCTTTATAACAATAGTGCATTGTAATAATACATGTATGGTGATGATGATGATGATGATGATGTTGATGATGATTATAATAATAACAATAATATTTAATAATAATAATAATAATAATAATAATAATAATAATAATAATAATAATAATAATAATAATAATAATAATAATAATAATAATAATAATAATAATAACAAATAGCAATAAAGATATATTAAAGCCTCAAGTTTTAGTTTTGGGGGATTGTTAGTTGTATTTTGAATTTTTTTTTGATTTGATTTATTTATTTCTGACATTTTACAGTTAACAATTCTAAACAAATAACAATTTTTTCAATAATTGACATAATATGATAGAATGCAAAGGCCATATGTACGATAACAATAAAAATATGAATATGAAAATCCCAACAAATTTAATTAACATTACAAATTGCTATTCGATTGTAATTTTTTTTTGATAACAATAATAAGCCATTTTCCTGATTTTGTAATATATGATTTTTTAATGTGATATCTTTCTATATCTACGAACAACAGACTATAATACCCTACTTTAGGTATGAAACAATTCATAATTGATCAATGTGTTATCTTAACACATATTGAATTAAACACACACTGAATATGAATTAAATTTAAATTAAACAATTATCACTTAAGACAGTAATACATTATATGAATAAACCGCCGGACAGAACATCGTATAGAAATTCAGTGGTTGCCTTATAAGCTTGAAAACCTTGAAAGTAACGTGCAACGTTATTAAATGTATTGTCTGAAAAAAATTGTCGGACATATAGACAGTAGATCGCAAAATCAATGCATCAATGAAAAAGTTATCAGTAATGTAATACGATAATAGCAATTTGTCAAACAAGGAGGGTAGAATGCTAATATTACTTTGAGGAAGCAGTGGGTGGTGTGGTGCATGTGGGCTGCGTGCAGGCGCGTCGTCGATTAACGCCGAAATTTATTAACTTGTATAAGAAATGGAGTGGGCGATTGTATTTAGAAAATAACAGATCAGATTTTAATATTGACAAAATTGTAATTCAGTTCTGATTTATTTGTCATATTGCAAGTAAAGAGTTTTTTTTTTAAAATGATTTTGAAGGCAAACAGAGATGTACATGGATCTAATTTGCTGCTGGAAGAGAATT
>JZLH01S0021078.1:54410-67853 GCA_001188425.1 Eucidaris tribuloides | reverse complement strand
TTGATTGTAAACAGGATTGCAATCATGGTGATATACATGTAAGTTACAGACTGTACACACAGAAAAAAGTCTTCGTGTATGACTTGATTAGAATTTCTGGGTATGCTGTCAGTCGTACACTGGATGGATCACGTGCCTGCGACACACTTGTACACATGCCTGAGAGTGCGCAGAATTCCAGCAGAAGTCAATGAATGATTTCATTAGCTCCGCCTTTCAAATCATGTTTTAAGGCCACCGCACACTACACGATCAGCGTGTACAAAATATAAGCTTTGTTTTTTATTTCGGATCCAAGTCGGTGCAGTCGTACGACAAAAGTCGTGTAGTGTGCGGAGGCCTTTAAGTCAAAGCTGTTATAAAATTTATGAATTTATGTAGCGCACTACTATGCGAAATATATTCAGCATGGCTGGTTCGCTAGTCCTATAATATAACCTTTTTAACCTTTGGATGTTATAATATAGCCAACATCTCGGCTCCCCCCCCCCGAGCGCGGGATTTTTCAATTATATTATAAAAAAAAATAAAGACAAAAGAACTATATGAGTCTATATCATTGAAAGAGCAGAGTCCTGTTCTTTCAGATGATTATAAACACATGCACTTTAAGCCTTTTTAACCCATGGGATGCTATATTGTTAAACATATATGTCGAATTCGGGGTCCTCTCAGTATTTATAACTAAAACAAAACTAAAGACATTCAGAATCTATTATTGCCGGTTATGACTTTGGGGCATAAAGCTTTTAATAACAAAAATCCCCAAACTAAAACTTGGCATTTAAGTGTAATTTTACACAAATATGCGTGTGTATTATTAATGAACAAATATGATTTCAACTTGGATTGAAGACACTGTTACGAAGAGTGAGGCGTTGGTTGTCAATCGGGCAGTTTCCATATTTTTGGCGCAATGGCAAATGCACAGCCCGCGTGTAGATGTGATTCAGGAGAATTTATGATTGGAAAACCCCTGAGGAGCATGTTGTGAATTTCATGATTTGATTTGCAATTATGATTCCAGTTTGCCTTCACACAGGTAAAATACCATAATTTGAGTGATCAGCGATTGCAAGATTTCACGTTTTGGTCACCGTGTGGAAACGGTCCAAGATATTAAACATGATATGGAATTCTCAAAACTTGCTGAAATTTGATACTGCCTCCAGAAACGAGATAAAAAATATGTTGTCATAAACCAGAGTTTGAACTTCAGGTGAGTGAACTCAAAATAACTGAAGATCACCAGTGAAACGTCACTCGAAAATGTCCACAGCAGGGCTGAAAATAGCGGTGAAATAATTCAGGGGGTATGTATGGATATCGCCCTCGTTGATTGTGATTTACGTCATAGCGGCTGTCACATCTGTGCCAGCTGTTTGGGTCTCTCTTTCCTCCAGCGTTCTTCCTTCTTCCTGGTTACTGCGGTACCTTATTTTAAGCATTTCTTGGGAGGAATAAATAACTGGTATAGTGGTAATTGATGTAAACTGATCCACCGGCAGAATTTCATCAGACGAAGTTCAGAGATCAAACCTTTTTGGATGTGGGCAAAGTCCTTATGCATAGACATATTCATCACTCTTTACACATAAACCTCCCACATGTTCAAATCCATCATTCTAGTTTGTAGAGTGTAATGTAATGGGAGTAGATAATGACCATATATGTCCATTTGAAGACTGGACATTCAAGCTTCAACATAACTTGCTCACAATTTACAAGGGTAAACTGCCAAGAGGTTACAGTGTGTTGTTATTATGTACAAGTAGGCCCCTACCTGGTACTCAATTTGTTGATTATTTGTACAAAAATATTTTTTAAAATGATTTGAAATTGACATGTTTTTGTGTTGTCCAGTCATGTATTTGATTGGTGTAACGGATAATGCCATCGATCGATATACAGTAAAAGTGTATGCATACATGAACAAGTGCGGCGCGCTAACTGTAGTAACACCCCTGATTACCAGTCATGAGGCCCAAGGTATGTAATGTGAAAAACAAAGTGTTTGCTCTATCATTAATTTGTTGACCACATAGACATGCTTGGCCAAATGCCCACTCAGTTGAAAAACACTCTCGAGATGTGAACTTCACACTTGGTTTTGGATCACAAAAAGATAGCACCATACTATTGCAACAGTTGTTGTTTCAAGTTCATTGTCCTTCTGGAAAGACAGACATCTAGTTGGGGTGGTCCTTGAGTTACAAAGTCAAATTGATTAAGTCTGTATCTATACAGTGGCCAAATCATGATTGCAAATGTGATGCGTTTGTCGATCACTCTAATTACGGTATTTTTACCCATCTGAAAGCATACTAGAATCACAGTCGTGAAGTTTAAATCATGCTCCAGAAGTGTTTTGTAATCATGATTTCTTACTCGCATTATGATTTTGTAGTGTGAATGGCTTGAGATCTAAAATATGATTTGGGAGGCAGAGCTGACCTTTTGAACGCCAACTTCTGCTGGAATACCTACACATTCAAATGTGTCACAGCTGCATAATCCATTTGGTGCATGGTTGATTGACAGTGTACCTAGTAGAAACATGGCCATGCCTCTTCAATGGAATATGAAATTTTAAGTGCGTTGTCGGCAAAGACTGTTTTCTTGTGTGTATGGTAACTCTAGCTGTGATTGGAATCATGTTTCTGCAATCACAGTTTGGTCACCGAGTGAAAACAGTCGACCTCTTGAATCAGGAGTGATCTTAAAACCAGGCTGTCTTCAGAAATTTGAGCACCATCTCCTAAAATTAAAGAAATAAGATTATGAATACAGTATGCTGCACCAAAATCACGTATGAAATGAGGTAGCAGACAGGCAACTTTTTTCTTTTGTATGTTCAAACACACCAGGCTTAGTGTATAGTTTCATACTTTGTTTCAAAACTGTAGCCACTATTCCATGATACTGGGAAACAGTCTTAAAGTTTCATTATTCCATGATAGTTACTGGGAAACAGTCTTCTGGAACCTGCTCTGGACCACATTTTGTTGTTTGGCTGGCAATGGGGTCATTAACCTGGCTGACACTGTCTGGCACAAAGATAAATAGACGTTTAAGAATTGACATCCCACCAGCCAGAGAGTGGGTACCTGACCTTCTGCCAACCACACATGGATTTGTATCTGTTTACATTATACATCATTCTGAGGAAACAGAACACTAGACATTAATTGGTAATTGGCTACTTATGTACATTCTCAAGTATGCTGTTTCATAAAAATTGAAAGGAAGTCTGAAATTTAATTACTCTCCACCAAGTTGTGTGGACAAGCAGTGGACGTGTGAATGACCGACAGACAGCAAATAATTGTAAAGCAGAGTGCTCTTTTTCACTTGCCTGAAAATTAAAAAACATTCAAAATCATTGTTTTTCATTAATTTTAACCACAAAGGTCTCTTGAAAGCATTGGAAGGTTATTTTACTTCAGGGGGTTGCAAAAGGTGTGATTTATTAATCCAAAGACAAGAGTCCTTAATTTTTACCACAGTTCTGCACAAGCAATCACCAATGACACATGAAATAAAACAGGCATACTGCGCACTGTACTTTGACACACGACACACAGTTGATGTTTTGAGCTCATTATCATAGGTTATATGTGGGAGTCAAGCAAATTGTTGCATCTCGTGAGTCTTGATTTCTAAAATTGATTGAGCACTGACTGAATCTTTTGTCGAGCTAAAAACAACAATATGCCTTTTAAGCTTTTAAATATTCCATAACCAGGGATGCCACCAACAAAAAACAGAGTAATAAAATAAAATCATTCATAATGAGGCATTCAACATAGTATCTGATCAAGTTAGTAGTGCTCACAGATAATGAGCATACACAGATTATAATGGGCATGCACATTGGCTACAAGTACATTTATAGCGCTTAAATTTGTTCATGAATGAATGCATACCATATAGGTGAGTATAGAAAAATACTTGCACTTGCAGGATGGTATATGTCAGAAAGTGGCTTCCTGGACAGGAAGTCACATGACTAGCAACATCCAGGGGTTAATTAAAGGTCACATATTAAATACAGTCTTGCATGTGGATATTCAGTCCACCAAGAGGATGCAACAAAGGTACATGTAGATATTTCATCAGGTCAGGCCATGAGATACATTAGAAAAAAGATAATATTAAGATAAAATTGCTTTTCTGCTGTCTTCACACATTTTGTCATTGACACAATTTTGCACCACAGATGATGCCCTTTTCAAGTTAAAATAATAGACAAATTAAAAATGTGCATTTTTTCCCATTCCCATATTGTTTTACCAGTTTTGTGAGTGATTTAGTGAGGGTTGTCCCAGTGTCCCTGTATACGCTGAATATTTTCCGGTGGTTTTATTTTCATGAATTTCATGACTTACTGAACGCGAAATTTTTGCTTCTTGATATTCCTGTATGAAGTGAATGCAAATGCAATAAAATCGTGAAAATATACCTTCGCAAATTTCTCGTCTTGAAACAAAATCGCGAAAATATATGTAAAATATACATGTATGGCGTATACTGTATTTGAAAAAATTAAAGAACAAGTTGTATTACTGTCGTACTACCACTATTATTTAAGGGTAGAGGTACAATTTGTGGCACTGAATTGCTCCTGTGACATGTTAAAGGTTAGTGACATGATTGGGAATACTTGAAAATACCTCAAGAACCAAATGAGTTGAAATGAATACCAACTGTACTGTAGCAGGAGTGGATCTCCCATCTGGGAGGATTTGTCTGTAATTTGTTTACTTAAGGAGAATCAAGCATAAACATAGGAGTATCTTAATTTTATCTGGGGACGATAAAAATAAGCCCCAAAGAGAGCCCACACAGCAGGTTTCCATGCAACGAGTGATATTGACATTGTTTATTTTAGAATGAGTCAACGTTTGACTGCAAGATTTTCACAGGAGAATCCTTGCTTAGTTTACTTGATTCTAGAGTAGTTTCAGCCCAAGTTGTGGACTACCCCCAATCATGTCATTTACCTTTAAGAGTTAAAATAAGGTACAATAACACCTCAGTTGATGGTAAGGTATTCAGTTGAATTTTGCTCTACCAGTGGCAGTGACGGCACTTTATCAATTTGACGGATTGAAGTGATATGATGACACTTTTAATTGTCAGGATGAGTGCTAATTAGTGTGGGTGTATTAGTAGTCTGTGGCGATGTAATGTCAAGTCCAGATTTTTAAGAGATTGACAAGGGGTTTTTGTGTGACCTGATGGATTTACGATTTAAAGATTATATTGTGAAAGGATGAGCTAATTATGCATGCAGTTCAATTTTGATGGGTGTAATTGAGGTAAATTTTCAGGTAAACAAAAGGGGCCTGGATTAGTTAAACTTTATGTAAAGCACCACATGGAAGCTTTGGTTTGCAATAGCATTACTGCCCTTTCAGATTTGTGGACAAAAATAAAATATACACAATAGAAGAGGTCATTTGACAAATGAACGCCTGTCCCTTTTCTTTCAAATTAACCCGTTGGAGACAATTTGATTTCAATATAACACATGTTCCCCATTGCCCCCAGCCCGAAATATCTGGTTCTTAGTTTCTAGTGGATTGAATAAAAGGTAATACCAATGGTCTGCTGGATATTAATTCACTAGTGTTAATTAATGTGTATTTCTCTTCTAGTAAACAACTTCAAGACAAATCCTTTCAGCCTGAATATACACTCTATCCAATTTGCTTATTGGTACATGGCCATGCGTCGTGAAGTGGGGCCTGTTTGTGTTTCATTGGCAAATTTGAGTGTCGCGCGACATTCTCAACTTAAACCTCTGTAACTTTTAAAGTATACATGCAAACATAGTGAAAGTATATATTTTCTGAAAGGAAATAGTCTCATCTTTCCAATTATGGTCACTAAATTGAAGTGGGGGTAAGTCTAAAGGAAATATGAATCAAAATATTTAAGAAAGTGAGGTTAAAAAGTAGGGTCATTTCAAAGTAGCCTCACATCTAGCTCAAAGCACCTACCCCAAAACAAGCACATGTTTGTAAAGTACAGATAATTTCCAATCCAACAAGACCAAACTCACAGGTATACCCCTAGTAGAACCATTTTTATGACTTTGGGAGCAACGGATATCAAAATTTGAATGAAAAATGTGTAAATTTTACGTATATTCATAAAGAAGGCACAAAGTCTAATTGGAGGCCTTATTTATGTATCTGTAAAACCACAATGAAGTATTTTTAATGTAGAACCAATGTCTATTCATAATTAGCAAAAAAATTATGGTAACACTCGCTAAAACATTTTTTTCTAAGTTGTATGTTTGGCTTACCGTGTTCTATTTTATACACTATCCAAACTTGTGAAGTAATTAGTTAATTGAGTATAATTTCTTAAATGTAGTTGCTATAGAAATAATTAGGGTTTCATTTTAAAGAGTGTTGAATGAGCTTTAATTTGATATATAGAGTCAATGATATATTGATTGTTAAGATACAGAAAAGACCAAATAAACCTTGGATGTACGTTCTCCCATAGACTTAACATAGTACTGTGTCCCAATGCAATTTTTGTGGCACAAGTTGCTCCACCCCCACCATCATGTACTTAATTAATCATAATTTTTTTTAATTGAACTCTGATAAAATACAACTTGAAATCACTTGAAAGAGTAATTAATAAGCTTCATTTTGATATATAGTTCAATGATATTAGTGATGGTTAAGATACAGAAAAAACAAAATGAACCTTGGCCATAATATCTCCCATAGACTTAACATGGAACCGTCTCCCAATCTCCGTCTCCCAATTTGCTCCACCCCCTACTATCGTGTACTTAATCACTCATAATTTTATTAAGTGAACTCCCATGAAATAAAACTTGGTGTCATCTTAAAGCTTAATAAATTTGCTTTAAAATTAGTGGTAACTTGGAAGAAGTGAATCACATTTAGGCACTCTAACCATTACAAACATGTCAAATTTCACTAAAATATGAAACGGCTCCACCCTAGAGCAGGCCCCAATTCACGACGCATGGCCACATTTGAACTCATTTGATTCTTGAGGCATTTTTTACTTCTCACAATCATGTCACTGCCCTTTGATTAATGAATAATGAATGTTACACTCCTATAATATTGTATGAATTCTGTGTCTTCCATCTCCCAGCATGCACCTGGAGTACCCAAGATCCTGGTGGGGAATCGTCTTCATCTCGCCTTCAAGCGACAGGTGAGCGGGGAGGAGGCCCAGATCTACGCCATCCGTAACGACATGGCTTACTTCGAAGTCAGTCCCTTGTGTGATTTCAACGTCACGGAGTCTCTGACGGAGCTATCGAGGCTGGTCCTGAAACGCAACGGGATGGAGAGGTTATGGAGAACAAACAAAGGTTTGTAAAGAAAGTAGTAATATGGTATACAAATTAGGCTTGGGCATAAGAATCGGGTACTCGATTCTTTTCGATTCTTAAATCAAAGACTCGAGTTCGGTTCTGCCATTAAATGGAATCGGGTACTTGACATTATAGTTATTGGGCCTGTGGGAGTCAAATACTGAATGAAACTCGGTCACTTTGATAATCCAGTCACTCTCGATGGCCTTGATGATTGGAATTTCAGTCTTGCCAACCACTCACACAATACTCCCAAAGGGCCACTTGTGGTCATTATGCCACTGACACAATACATGCCAGGGTATGGTCATCAGGGATGGAGGACTCGAGGCCGGCCTTGGCCTCGAGACCGGCCTCGAGGCTGACTTTGCCAGTCCTCGGCCTCGGTCTCGGCCTCGGAATCCCGTGACTCGGACTCGGCCTCGGCCTCGTACCATGCGGCCTCGGAGATTTGGGTCGAGGCCGCAAGATCGAGGCCGCAAGATTTTATATAATGTGGTGAACATAAGAATAAACCCTGTTTGATTTGTTTGGACAAGGATTTTGAAATATTTTCAACGAATAGACCCCATGCCAAAAAGAATTATGGAACTTCTAATATAACTTAAAGCTAAGTAAATTCCCTTCTGATCGATGGATATGACTGTATTTAACCCAGCTCGTAAGTTTTGCATAATTATTATTCATATGGGTCAATGTTTCTTTATGATGTCGCTGCTCTATACTGCAACAAGACAGGCACGGTGAAAGCCGAGGCCCGTTTATTAGCTGAATATTCCGAAGACATTTAGTCATTTACAATTACATCAAATATTGTTTACCTCAAAGTCAAGAGCTTTTGCTTTATTTTGTTTTAATCTTTTCCAAATTTCAGTAATTGGTTAATTTGAATGAATGGTTGAAAGATTGTGTTGAATTGATTGTAAGATTTCAGTATTTTTAAGGGTTAAAATTTTGCCCAAAAAATTGCATTATTTCGTAAGTTGGTGACTCGGACTCGGCCTTGGCCTCGGAGAGTTGTGACTCGGACTCGGCCTCGGCCTCGGAAGGTAGTGACTCGGACTCGGCCTCGGCCTCGGAAGGTAGTGACTCGGACTCGGTCTTGGCCTCGGAAGGTGGTGACTCGACTACAACACTGATGGTCATTATGTAGGGGAAAAAAACTTAACTAGCTGGTCTGTGAATTGTGAAAGTACTCACCACAGTTATGTTGTGGCTGCAATGGGAAGTGTCAGTAACACACACACACATACACACATGCACACACACACACACACACACACACACACACACACACACACACACACACACACACACACACACACACATGCATCGACACACACACACACACACACACACACACACACACACACACACACACACACACACACACACACACACACACACAGAGTTCTGGCTGTGATTTACTGCATTAGATCGACCCTTGAATAGGCCTAACTGAGGTTTGACTGGAATCGGGTAGTATCTCAGAATCGAGATATGTATGTAGCTGAATGAATTCCCACTGGCTAGTGACAAAGTGATTTACTGCATGTAGCTTGACCCTTGAATAACTGAGGCTTTACTGGAATCGGTATGTCTCGGAACCGAGATAGGTGAATAGAGTCGGACTCGGTATCCATTGGCTATGGACTCGCCCAAGCCTAATACAAATATGCACTGGTGCGAGAGTCTCTGGTTAGAACTATGACGAGCCCAAAGTTATATGGGCTAGTAAACAGTCGTCATAACTGAGGGCATCGTAGTTTCATACACTGACTCTGGCGCCAGCACATATGTGACCCGTTGGGTCGAAATGAGACGTAAGTCGCAAGCGCAAATTCCGAGAAAATGACGGTAATAGGCAAACATGGTGGAAAAAACCAAATTTTGTTTTTTGTAATTTTTTTAAAATTTGAAGTTTGAAGAACAGGCTGTTAAAATCTTAAGTGAATCTGACGACTATAAATGTGTGAAAACGTGATTTTATTTAGACATTGCAGGCGCGTGCCGTCAGAAATGGGACTTACACGAAAGTGAACGTGTGGGACTGATAATCCGCTTGCTGTCTTAATTTTTTTTATTTCAAACTTGCTGTTGCACCATATAAATGAACATGTAAACACATTCCTAACATTAAAAATCAAACAAAATAAAGCAATGGGATACTAGTGATAATTCCACACTGATCATTATTTCCAAACGTAGCGTTGCTAGGGGCATATCTCGTACTCCCTCGATGTGCGTGCGTGAAATTTACGAACATCTTTGGACGCGATTTTCTCTAAACCTATACTTGCTGGCGACCGCAAAATCCGTGGCTTTAGACCTAAATTGTGGCGTTTTCCGTTTTTGAAAGGTATAAGTGTTATATATCATTGGAAAGCTTGGGGAATGTAGAATACAAATTTGCAAAAATCTGCAAATGGCCAAAATGCGACTTAAAGGTACTATGACATAAAAACTATCAAAACTGGGTAATCTACATCTTTTAGAGTATTTTTTCATCTAGAATTCCAATCTGACTTTCAATTCTCGATGCAAGTTTCAGGTTTTGAGTTATTCACTAAAATAAAAACTGTTTGGGAATGCCCACATTTTTTGGCCCCGATATGCAAAACAAGCTGTTAATCATGTGACGTCACCAGTAGAACGCCGCTCTCTGATCTGCGAGCGAGCGAGCTTGACTTGCGTAATACTACATGTACACGCAATACGAACAGTTAAAAGATCTGTCGCCAGTAAAACAACAAACTTTGAGGTCATTTTTAATCATTACTATGGCATATATATGGCCGTCTCTATATCATCTGAAAGTGATTCAGGTTCAGAGATTTCCATGACTGAAGTGTAAACAGACTCTTTACAGAGGCCACTGCCTGAAAGAAATGGGGAAGTAGGAAATATGTATTTCATTTGTTTTAACTATTCACGTCAGAAAGTTACTTCATACGGTTAGCATAAAAACCCAGATCAAACTTTCTAACAAACAGAAAAGACCCAGAATCTGGAGATATAATAACATTTTGCACTCTTCAATCGCCGCCCTGCTCTCACTTTGTTAGCACTGTGCGCGAGTACTACTGTCTGTCATGATCATCTCACACCCTGCCAAGCGCTGCTTATCTGGTAGGGAATCACCACTTCAGCACTTTTTGTTTTACTTAGGGCTGGCCGCCAATCTCAAGATAATTGATAAGCTAGCTAAAATTGCATTTTAGGTGGATCAAGCTTTATAAGGAATAATTCCTGTCATGCCATGCCCCATATGGCGCTTAGAACTAGCACTCGGCAAATCTTGTCTCTAGTCAGACAATAATTCAAATCAAAGCTCTTACTGGTCATTACCAATTCCCATAAAACCTTGAGTTTCTTGCTCTCTATATTGTGCTGAGCGATTTCAGATAATTTCTTCATAAACTGTATGCCAAAAAGTTTAGTGGTATTTACAAATGTTAATTTTTAGCATGAAAAAGATGCTTTCCCTTTAAACACATGATCGGATTTGACCAACCCTGACAGACCATCCTGAACAGTATATACGTAGTAGCAGATTCGTTCTCCTTCAGTGGCCCGTCCCAAATGCCGTCCAAACCTTGTCATTTTAAACCTCTTCTTTAGATCCAGCCCACAAGTTGTTCAAGTCGACGTGTGTGCAGATTCCGATGCGGTTGCGTAGAATAAAGTGTTTCCTCATGGATAAATGCCCAGGCCGACTCCATTCTTTTCCTTCGGTAGGGGACAGGCTTAAGGGTAGGGACTATGGGGAAGGCATTCATATTTTCAGCGCTATTTCATGAGAAACAGGATGCGATTTTAGACCAAACGTGCAGGAACTAATCCATGGAAGAAGATGATTCAATGATCCTCCAAAGCGCAAGCAAATTTGTAGGGCAAGCGCGCATATGCAGTTTTTTTTTCTCTCTTTCTAGTGATGACAGCCACTGAATGTAATGTTTTCCATTTCACTCAGATCTTAATTGTGCAAATAATCAGCACTTGACCACAGCCATTTTGCTGTATTAGAGGCAGGAAGCGGATATTACCCAGAATGACTCCAGGCATGGCTTGACGTTAACAAGAAAACTCAAGACAGAACCCTAAAACAGAAACATGGTAAATTGCGTAATCATATTTACCATAATATGGATTACACCTGCGATCCATCATCTTACGTAATATGTGTAAACAGACTTCTTTACAGCAGCACTGCCTGCAAAAGAAATGGGAAGTAGGCAAAATAAAGTATTTCATTGTTTCTAACTATTCAAATGTCCAAGAAAAAAGTACTCATAAGGTAGATAAAAACCAGATCAAACTTCTTAACGCAGGAAAATGGCACCCAGAATTGGAGATTTAACAACCATTTTGACTCGTCAATCACGCCCCGCTCTCAACTTGTTATAGCACTGTGCGCGAGACTACTATCTGCTCATGATCTCTGACACCCAGCCAAGGTTGCTTATCTGGTAGGGGGAATTACCGCTCAGCCCCACTTTTGTTACTTAGGCTGGCCGCAATCTCAGATAAAAGCATAAGTAGTAAAATGCATTTAGTGGGATTCAAGCTTTTAAAGAATGCATCCTGTCATGCCCCATACGGCTTAGAAACTTTAGGACTCTGGAAATCTTGTCTCTAGCCAGGACAATATTCAAATTCAAAAGTCTTACAGTTCACCTCAATTCCCCTAAAACTTGAGCTTTCTTGCCTCTCTATTGTGCCCTGAAGGTATATTCAGCTTTATTTTCTTCATACTGTGCTACCAAGTTAGATGTATTTTGCAAATTTTTCTCCTTCAGTGGCGGTCCCAAATGGTTCAAAACCTGGCTCATTTTAAACCTCTTCTTTAGATTCCAGCACAATAGTTTGTCAAGTCACGTGGCATTCGTGTGCAGATTTCCGATAGCAGTGTGAAATAAATGTTCCTCATGATAATGCCCATGGCGACTCCATTTTCCTTCGTAAACAGGGAGGCGACTAATTTGGGTGAGGATTCATATTTTCAGCTTCTTCATGAGCAAACTGGATTCGGATTTAGACCAAACGTGGCAGAATAATCCATGGAAGAAGATGATATACAAGATCCTCAAAGGAAGCAATTTGTAGAGCAAGCGGATATAAAGGTTTTTTTTTTCTAGTGATGACAGCCACTAGATGTATTTAACTCAGATCTTTAAGTTACAAAATAATCAGCCACTGACCACAGCCATCTTGCTGTATGAGGAGGAAGGAATTACCAGAATGACTCCAGGATGCTGACGCTAGCAAGAAAGCCTCAAGACAGAACCTAAAACAGAGAACATCGGTAAATTGGGTAAACTTATTCATACTATAACTTGCTTGTGGTGTACAAATGTATAGTAATCCCTCAGGCTATTTATGAAGGAACATATTCATTGAAATCTGAAAAACTGCTAATACGAGAATTTTGAAAAATGTACCACCCCCCTCTTCCCAAAAAACAATGCCGGATGGGCTGTTTATTGTAGGCCAAACTGGCGTCACTTTTAGGAACATTATTACAGATGAATACTAATCTACAATAAAGACTTACTGGTGCCACAATTGTATAAACTCACAACTGCATTGATGCACGAACCCCCTATGCCCACACACGGGTTCAGCAAACTAGACTCGGGAAAATACTTCTCTAGTAGCACAATATTCAAATTCAAAGGTCTTTACGGTCACTACAATTCCCCTAAAAACTTAAGTTTCTTGCACTGTATATTGCTCGCTGAACGCGTCATTTCAGATATATTTTCTTTCATACTGCATATACCAAGTAGTGCATTTAACAAATGTAATTTTTCAGGCTATGAAAAAAAGATGCTTTGGCCTTTAAAGGTCCTATGACATAAAACTATCAACTGGGTAATCACATCTTAGAGTTTTTTTCATCTAGAAATTCCAATCTGACTTTCAATTCTCGATGCAAGTTTCAGGTTTTGAGTTATTCACTAAAATAAAAACTGTTTGGAATGCCCACATTTTTGGCCCGATATGCAAAACAAGCTGTTTATCATGTGACGTCACAGTGGGAACGCCGCTCTCTGCGAAGC
>JZLH01S0021078.1:25778-48448 GCA_001188425.1 Eucidaris tribuloides | reverse complement strand
TATGAGCCACCAATGAACTGATTAGATTTTGGAGCTGAAAGGTCAAAGGTCAAAGGTCACCGGGCCTTAAATATATCTGATTTGGGCTCGTTACCGCGATAACTTGAGAGCGGCTGGTCGCGGATTGTCATGTAACTTGGGTGAAGTATGTATTATGAGGCACAATGAACTGATTAGATTTTGGAGCTGAAAGGTCAAAGGTCAAAGGTCACCATGCCTAAAATATGTCTGATTTGGGGCTCGTTACCGCAATAACTTGAGAGCGGCTGGTCGGTTTGTCAATGTAACTTGGTGAAGTATGTATTATGAGCCACCATATGAACTGATTAGATTTGGAGTTCAAAGGTCAAAAGGTCAAAGGTCACCCGGCCTAAAATATGTCTGATTTGGGCTCGTTACCGCGATAACTTGAGAGGCGGCTGTCGGATTGTCATGTAACTTGGGTGAAGTATATATTTTAAGGCACCAATAAACTGATTAGATTTGGACCTGAAAGGTCCAAGGTCAAAGGTCACCAGGCCAAATATGTCTGATTTGGGCTCGTTACGCGATAACTTGAGAACGGCCAGTTTGGATTTTCATGTAACTTGGGTGAAGTATGTATTATGAGCACCACATGAACTGATTAGATATTGGAGTTCAAAGGTCAAACGGTCAAAGGTCACCGCGGCCTAAAATATGTCTGATTGTTTCATTACCATGTTAACTTAAGAATGGATGGTCGATTTTGATGTTACTTTAGTGAAGTATGTTATTATAAGGTTACCAATGAAACAATCAGATTTCAGGGTTAAAAGGTCAAAGGTCGAATGTCACAAGGCTCCATACTTTGTGTCTTTATCACGATAACATAGAAACGGCTTATTAGATATTGATGTAACTGGGGTGAAGTACATGTAAGTCACGGGCTCGACACTAGCACTTGCCCGCTTGCCGCGGGCAAGTAGAATTTCATGTCGGGCAAGTAAAAACCAAAAATGTTGAATTTACTTGGCCGCGATTGGGCAAGTTAAAATTTTGATCTTGAAATGAGCAAAACATAAAAATCTTACCAAAAACGAACAAAACATATCTAAAATTTTGTGTTAAGTTGACTCAGAATACTAAATTTCATCATCATTTTTTCATTGTAGTCAAATCTTATGGCTCATCAAATTCAACGCTTCAGAATTTAAAATAAAAAGTGTCCAATGTATAGACAAGTCTTAGTGGTTACAATTAAGTGATGAAATCATTTTTAATGTTTTTGATTGAATTGTTTATTTTTGGGCAAGTAAATTTTCATTCGGGCAGTAAAAATTTAAAAATGATAATTTTACTTGCCGGAGGCAAGTTTGAAAAAAAGTTAGTGTGGAGCCCTGTGTAAGTGTTATAAAGTACCATGAACTGATCATATTTGGGATTAAAGAGTCAAAGTCATGAGGACCATATTTAATATCTTTACCAGGATAACTTGAGAACAGCTTATCGGATATTGATGTAATTTGGGTGAAGTATGTATTATGGGGCATAAATGAAATTTCAGAGTTGAACGGTCAAAGGTTACGATGCCCGTGCATTCAAAAGTTTGGAATTGGACGGGGGTGCGGAGGCATACCCCATCGGCTCTGGCGTAGCCGAATTGCTCTAGTTAAATAATCTACTTTAAATCCAGCACAAGTTTTGTCAAGTCATCATTGTGTGTAGATTCTGCTTAGGGTGTAGAATAAATGCTCCTCAGCGGTAATGCCAATGGCGACTCCATTTTCTCCTTAGGTAATGGACAGGCTTGATGGCAGGACTATGGCGAGGATTCATATTTCCACCTTCTTCATTAAGAAACTGGATTGGATTTAGAAAAAACATGGGCAGGAATAATCCGTAGGAGAAAATGATTACAAGATTCTTTAAAGAAGCAATTTGTAGGGCAAGGGGATAACAAAGTTACTCAAATGATTTGTCTGGTCCCAATGGTGCCTAGGTGCCTTTAAGGGTCAAAACCGTGTAGACCTACAAATGATGACATTCTCATACCTGTCAACTGTTCCTATTAAATAGAATAATCCCATTTTTTGGAAAAGAAAAGAGCAATTTTAATCCCTTTGTACCTATTTTTGTTTCAAATTGGACTGTAGTAATGTATAGGAAATTCAGGAATGTTCCTATTTTTTAAATTTGTTCAATAATTTGTTCCTATTTCTGGGCTTTCAGGGTTGGCAGGTATGCATTCTCTCAGGGTGCACAACGAGAGGTTGCATCAAGCGCACATTGAACGTCCAGTTGCCACCCCCCGCACCAACCCCCCCCCCACCCACCCAAGTTCTCTCTTTCTTCCTTGAATTGGCTCATTTTTGTCGAGCCCACCGAAGTGGAGGAGACTAAAGGGATCACTTTGGCGTTCTCCGTCCGACGCTTCCATTCCGTTTACGCTTTCAAAAACATGAATAACTGTGCTAAATGCTCCAATTTCAATGAAACTTTGATGAAGCTTGATCATACAGGCTTTCACAATTAAGAAGTATGTGAAGGTCACCACAAGGTCAAAGATCACCAGCAGGGGGTCAATGACCTTTTTGAGCCAATGTTAAGATTTTTTGAGCAAGTTTTGTTTATGGCCCATAACTTTGCCCCATTTTACCCAAATTGTGACAAACTTGGGTGGTAGATGTCTCATAGGGAGCTGAAGGTCACCACAAGGTCAAAGGTCACCAGCAGGGGTCAACAACCTTTTGAGCAAGTTTTGTTTAAGGCCCGTAACTTTGCCCCCATTTACCCATTGTGACCAAACTTGGGTGGAGATGTCTCATAGGGAGCTGAAGGTCACCACAAGGTCACAAGGTCACCAGCAGGGGTCAACAACCTTTTTGAGTCCAATGTTAAGTTTTTTTTGAGCAAGTTTGATTAAGGACCATAACTTTGCCCCCATTTGCCCATTGTGACCAAACTTGGGTGCAGATGTCTCAAAGGGAACTGAAGGTCATCAGAAGGTATAAGGTCACTGGCAGGGGTCAATGACCCTTTTGAGCCCAATGTTAAGTCTTTTGAGCAAGTTTTGTTTATGCCCATCTACCTTTGCCCTTATTTGACCAATTGTGACCAAACTTGGTGGTAGATGTCTCAAAGGGAGCTGAAGGTCACAAAAGGTCAAGGGTCACCAGCAGGGGTCAACAACCTTTTTGAGCCCAATGTTAAATTTTTGAGCAAGTTTCTATGTGTACGCGAAACTGGGTGAGACACATTTTGGCTATCGCCTTTGTTTTTATTCAGATCTTACGTGGGGCATGTCTTGGGTTTCGCTTGCCAATACTGAGGACGAAGGACACCGAGGGACACTCAGAGGGATGACGTCACCATGAAACGTCAGAATGGAGAAACAATGGAAATCAAGATTGAAAGTGATGACGAGAGTGGTAATTATATAATTATGACATGTCACATTGATATACATCATATATGTTTAAAGATTGTGTTTGGGATTTGCAAGTCCATTACTTCCCTTCATTATCAATACGCAAACGGTAGTTTAATACTTACAAATGGTGTGTTGAAAGTTTGAGATCCATGCATTATGAATTTGTTGTTTTATGAGAAAAAGTAATAATGACATGTTACACAGAATGTTGTTCTTTCTGTGAGTTTAAATTTTGCTCAATTTGCGAATCGCGGTTATGCTGTACGTTCGCATGATCAGCGGAGCACACTGATTGGTTAAAAACGGCTAAACTCACGGGACCTTCGGCTAACAGCTTGATCGGACAATTTTGGAATGGCCATGCACATTAACGTCCATTGAAAATTTTGAAGTTTTAATATCCAGATTTTCACCAAAACTACATATGCTACCTAAAGGTGATATGACAGGTGTTAATTTATACTAATCTCTACATTGTGAACAATTTGAGCTGATTTCATTCATTTTGTAGTTTCTGACGTGCAAATCCCTTTCTCTGTTCTTAAAGGCATGAGTATAGTTATACTAAGAAAGGTATTGTTGCTACTATGCATGGTTTCATACATGGGTGGATCAACCAATTACATCTGGTGTTGACCCTATTGACCAGTGTCAACCGTTAATGATGTTTTACTCTTTTGAAATGCTTTGTAAATGTTGGCATTCTTTGCTAATATCTGATCTCAAATGGAAGAGAAAACAAGTAACTTGATAAAAAATGTTGTGTATGTATATATCTCTGGGATGGCCCTACATGTCTCTATGGTCAATTTAAGTTTTAAAAAGTTTCTAATATCATTAACTGTTTAACATACTCAATGAAATTGACATATATGCTTGCCATCCTTTTTAATAAGCCAATCAGAAGTATGTGTGATTACACTATCACAACACAGAGGTTATTTCCTCTGAATTTTGTGACCAATGTATTGTAATATTTTATGGTCACTCACATGATTAAGAAGTACAACCTTGTGTGTTTTCCTGTTATTTTTGAATGACTTTGCACAAGTTGCATAATAATTGATGAATCAAAACAATTTTGTGTAGAAATTTGCAAATCTATCGCAAGTTCCTTGCAGATAATTTAAATGCAATCAACCCGACATTAAAAATATGAAGAAGAAGCATTTTTAAAAAAATTTTGCAAATTAGATTAGCTGCAATGAACATAATTAACAAATTTCATAAATTGTGTGGGGAAATTTGAAAAGGCCATATGAGCATTATTTACACCACACCAGAACAAAATCGATCCGGAAAAATTTGTCTGTTGAGTTTTCATGGCTTTGCATGAATTAGCATAATTTAGCATAATTAATCATATTTCACAATTCTGAGTAGAAGTTTAAAGCAACTGTTTAACAGTGTTTCTAGTTAAAAAAATCTGAGCTGCTGCATTCCATCATGCTACCAGTGTCTCTGACATGCTCTAAAAATGAAAGCCCTGAAAAAATTGCAGTTAAAAACGATCAGTAAGTGCCTTAAAAAAGTAAAATCATTGAGAGACCATTCCAGCTTTCCCCATAGGACCTGCTGTGTTGCAGAATTTCCTATCACTGGATATGAAATTAATGTGCAATTTGAATTTGCACCATATTGTACTAGTGACAGCATAACTGTCCAAACTTTTGTGTTCTAAGGTGTTTATTTGTCCATCCAAACACTACCAGAAGTGCTCAGAAAGCAGGGTTGACAATTTTTTTAAATAAGCTTCCACACTGTTATATAGTGTCTTTAACTACCAACCCTATCAGGTTAAAACACCACTGATATCAATAATCTTGTTGAGAAATAAAGTAAATGCAGCAATATTTGCTGTAAATTAGCATAGTGAAAAATAATATTGTGTAGACTTTCTGAAGTCAAAACCATGCCCCATCATGGTACAAAAGAACAGTTTATCAAATCAGTCATAAAATAAACAGAAAACAACACACACCACGACACACCACACACACACACATGCACGACACACACATTCTTGTAAATGACGACGAATGTGGGACCCTTCCCTTTCTAGCTTCGTGATCAGGATTTTTTCAAAGCATTACGACGAGAAAACACAACTGCTTTTATAAATGGTAATCGTGGATAAAATGTGTATGTGTGTGATTGACTACAATTCAAAGTGTGGACCTACCCATAACCCTATACCAACCCTGCGCAACCGAGGACATACACACGCAGGAAATTTTGTTTGATAACCGCTGCGAATAAAATGTACATGTGCGACTGATTTTATTACACCTAATCGTGGACGCTACTACCCCTACGCCCATACACACGGTTCTTCAAAAACAACGTCCCAATGTAGCGTCCACTTTTTAGGTATTTCAATTGATTAGGCATGTGCTAGACACACCGTGGATCGTCCACGCGTTGCACAAAGTCGGCACGTTTGCCCTAAAAATCCCGATGAAGGTCCTAGGATGGGGGCATTTAATCAAATGCAAACACACACCCAACACACGCCACACACACACACACACACACACACACACCACACACAACCAACTTGTTTCATAGTCCTGCAAACTCATTTGTTGGCAATCATACAAGAGACAAAAGAAAGGAGACTTTCAAAACACTTTGCAGGGGTGGGCGGGGCTCAATCAAACATGGGTGCCTGAGTGCCTGGGCACCTGAAAATCGGTCAATCCGGGCGCCTCAGAAAAATAGAAACGCCAAATTGGACACGTGCACTTTTTTTTTGCTAAATATAACCTACATACCAAAAAAAACGGAACAACTAATGTATCAGGATTTGCGGCATAGATTTTGCTGTTGGCACTTGAATCTACAATTCAAGTGCGCCCGACTGGGCAGGCAAGAAAATATATTTTTGTCGAGGCCTGCACTTGATAGGATGTAGAATGGAATAAATATGAATAAGTGTAGCTAAGAAAATACAAATACCTCAGCAACTCCATTCCTATAACATTTAAAGTTAAACCAATTTATGTTTAATCTGTTTCTTGGCTCATTTTTTGGCTCCCCTGCTATTGTATAGCAAAAGTGAGACATAGTGTGCGCGAATTGTTTCCCACATTTTTTTTTTTTTTTTTTGGCGTGATTTGAATATATAAGTTTCTTATGCCATCACGCCAACGAAAGTTGCCGGCAGGCATCATGTTTTCAGGTTGATCCGTGCCTGTAGTCGCTCCCAAGTGTGTCTGCTCCTCGTCCTTTCTCCGTTCCGTCCGTCCGTCCGTTACCAGTTCTCGTTACCGCGCGATAATTGAAGAAGCCGCTGATCGCGATTTTGATGTAACTTAGACGCAAGTAATGTACATGCAGCCACCAATGAACTGATTAGATTTTGGAAGCTCAAAGTCAAAGGTCACCGGGCCCTAAAATATGTCTGATTTGGCCTTGTACCGCGATACTTGAAGAATGGTTAGTTGATCTCCCTCTCTTTTCTCATTTCGACAGGATGGGTCACATATTTGTTTTATATTTGTCATCGATTATTATAGACAGCCAGGAATCAGCAAACTAATCACAAAAAAGGAATGTACTGTAAAACCATAAATTCTTGCCAGCATTTAACTTTCGTGAAATTTGTAAGGAGTCAAGATTTGCAAAAGTAAAATGAATATGATATGGCCTTCGGCTCCTATTCACAATTTAGTTTCATGCCATGAAAGTTAAATGTTTTACAGTACTTACCTCTTATGCTGGGACTCTAAGATCCCAATTCTTGACTTGAATTTGAAACAGAAAGTTTGCAATAAATGCAGTTCCCCGTCAAAAGCTTGTGATCATCGTTGTTGATAGATCAATGGAGGTGTAACGCTTATGACGACAAGCCGTGAATAACACCCAGATTAACATCATTACACGTGTGGTGTCAATCCAGCTATAGTCTATTTATGGATTGTCGTTATAAGGGTGACACCTCCATGGATCTAGGTGTAATATCATCGATCAAATGATGCACAATTGACCAACCAGGTATCAAGAAACGTAAAATGAGTGATATAGTTTAAAATGACAACAGTGAAAGAGTATAACATTGTTTTTGTGAATCATTTATAAAGTACCATTCTTAAATTATTGTACCTATGCAATAACTTTATATTATTCATAATAATCTGCAGTAGTCTGCTTAAAATTAACACTTGGGCCATCAGGCAGTCTTGGTGGTCTAGTTGTAATGACACCTGTCTAGTAATCAAGAGGTCATAAAGAAGGTTAAATTCTTGTTTCATTTCTTGCAGTGCTCAGCCTCCAAGACTACTGCTCCAGAGTAATCGTGAACTGTACCTCAACATACGCCATCGACAAACTGCCAATCCCGATGACGCTTCGATCGCGGCTGAAGTCATTCGCCGACGCCAACCACATGCACAGATATATGCTGCCCCCAACGGACAATCGCTCGAGGAAACGAAGGACAATCCTCAATGCCACCGACCCTCCGTATTCAGCACGAAAGAGCTGCATAATTTCATGACAGCGGTCGGTCAGTGGAGAGGTCCAAAAATGTTGCAGTCGGGGGAGAAACTGACATTGCTTTGTGTATGAAATAACCCAGCTTTTGTACTCTGCAATATTGATACAAGTGTGGCACGAGTATATGCTTCAAGCCAGTAGCTTTTCTCACAGCATTAATTTGAGGCTACCACATCAATGTGAATGGAGTTAACTTCGGCTTTGGAAACGATGTTCGTAGCTGGACTATGCTGTCTGACAGTTTTGCACAACAAAAGAAGTATCAATATGAACATTCAAAGGAGTTTGTAAAAACCTGTTCCTACCTGTGGTAGGCAGTTGGTTCCATCATTTGTAATAACAAGTTAATAATATTGCCATGTTTTTTAGTGTTTCAAAGATAATGTTGTATAACTTGCTTCGGTTATTTTTTGGCAAGTATTTTTATGAATGGAAAAAAATAGAAAAATGGATTTTTATAGTGCAATGTTGTTATGTTTCGTTATTGAAGAAACAGTTTTCCAGTTGGCAGTTCAATGGGTTTACTGGAAAAAAAAACTGTTGAAACCCATCTTTCAGATAATTGGCATGTAGACAACATTTTGGTGACAGCAGTGGAAATGGAAGAAGTCATGGAGACGTACCTGCCAACCGTGAAACCTAAGAAATAGGGACAAAATGGGGTGAAATTATGAAAAACAGGGACATTATGGAATATCCGTTGCAATACTCTGCACAAATATTTTCAAAAATAGGGGCACATTCTGACACATGGGTAAAAAAAGTGCTTTTTTGCCTCAAAATTGGGACGTTTGGCAGATCTGTCAGGTGTCCCAGCTAACGTGGTAATGAGGGAAAACCTGGAAAATGACTTACCGGTACCTTTTTCCCAGCCATGGAAAAGTCTGGGAATTTGGAAAATGACCCTCAAGTCAGGGAAAAATCAGGAAATTTTGGTTTTCCAGTGCTCTCTCGCCTCATGTCCATGGTATGGACACAAGGCAAGAAGGAAATCCAGGCAAAGTAAGAAATAAATCAAAATGATGATCCTGAAATTTTTAACTTTCATCAAGGAGAGATCAGGGAATTTTGTTTGTCCAGCAGTTGGTCGCCTTGTGTACATGGTGTGGACATGAGGCAAGAAAGAAATCTAGGCAAAGCTAGAAATAGATCAAAAAGATAATCCTGGAAATTTTAACTTCCGTCAGGGAAAAATCAGGGAAGTTTGTTTCCATGACATGTGAGGAACCCATCCTGTGGATATGGAAAGAATTATCTTGTGGTGCATTCTACTAAACTATCCCTTGTATGATTTGTATACCAAAATTATTTAAACACATTATGTTATTACCAAATTTAGCATTAAGACCTAATATAAAGTCAGCAGTCATAACTCTTGAAATGTGTCTGTATGAGTAGTTGGTGCTGAAACACAAAACAAGTGACCATGACTGTGGTGCTTGAAAGAAATATTCCAAAATGTATTTTAAAAGTCATTATCTAACCGTGGGGAGATTTGGCCCGTAAACAAGTGAATGAGACCACGCTTTAACCTGCGTGATATACTTTCACTGTGATGTAAAGATTCAAACTACCAAAATGTTTGGATAGGATATCAGCCATGCTATAAGTTTAGCTTTGTCAATATCATACCATCATAACATACCAAACATATTTGCTGAAATGTGCATCATGTAAAATTGCCAGTAATACTGTATCTATGAAAGTTCTGACAGAAAAAAATAATGGAAGGTGTTACACCCCAACCTTGAGTGACTGCCTTTAGCTCCTACATTTTCTCGATAAAGGTATAAGGTAACATGGGTGTAGTTTAAGACATCATGACATGCATGCTAGTAGTCTTCACATTTTGTCATGATAACTGATCATTTTTCATGTTTCATACCAGTTAATTTACAAATGGAAAAACTTATGTACATTCAAATATGGTGGGATTGTGCTGGTCATACAATAAGTATCATATATTTCCTTGTTTGATTGGGAAAAAACTATTTGAAGCTCTTTTGTGGAGACCAAAAGATTCCTTGTGCTCCCACCAAGGTAATAAACCGTATCTGACTTGGGCCAAGGGTGAAGGCATCTCGATGATGCCAGCACATGTTCAGACATGTGGTCTGTACAGTGGGTCAAGCAGCGTTGCAGAGAAATCGTTGCATCGTCTCCTTGGTCCCTGGCAGGTCTTGGAGATGTCGCTGAGTCATCATGGAGACGTCTCCCTGGTCGCGGACAAAAATTGGTCCCTGTGACGTCCTTGCATCTGATGGAGACATCTCGGAGATGTCTCTGAGACCTGCTGGAGACTGGAAGAAGTCTCCCCAAAATTGAGCATGTTTAATTTTACCAAGACTCCAGGACACCAGGGACCTACTGCATAAAACTTTCACTGGAGAAAACCTCTGGTTGTTTCAACCAGAGTTTTTTTTTGCAACGGTAAAATAAAGGGAACATCAGTGATCCCGCCAATCAGAGTTTTCATATTTAACCAGGCAAATTTCTCCGGTTAAAGTTTTATGCGATAGGCCCTTGGAGAGACTCTAGAAGACATCGTGGAAACATTTCCGCAACTAGCGGAGACACAAGTCACCAATCGTTTGCCAAATAATCTTCAAACCAGTGACATACCCACTTCTTGAGATTATAGTCAGGGATGGAGTTGAGGCCGCTGGAAAAATATTATTCCTATAGACTTTGTACAAATAACTTGGTCCGAGGCCAAGGCCAAGGTAAAATCTGGCTTTGTGGTGGGCCTCGACTCCATCCCTGTTAGTATACAAATATTGACTGCTCATAAGGATGGTGGTGGAAATTATCACTCCCGAGGTGCTCTTCATACCGGCCCTTCTATCATCCCCGAGGCGAAGCCGAGGGGGTGATAGAAGGGCCGGTATGAACAGCACCGAGGGAGCGATAATTGAAACCACCATCCGATTACAGAGCAGTAAATATTTGTTTTATATACCTCATCCTCTTAAATGATTCATGAATAGGTCTAACTGTAAGTCTCAGTTTTACAATTACGAGTGGTATCAAAAGAATTCAATTATTAAATCACTCACAGTCAGGTTGACATCAACATGCGCTGCGCGTACAGCTGTACTGTGTGATAACCGAAGTCGTCGCGTGTTACTACCGTGCGACTAACGTAGTCGTACTAGCCTAGCGATGTCAATGTTGCATGTTGAAGTAATCCTCAAAGACAAGACTGGGTACTTGATTTACCTCTTTGTATTGTTGCTTTCTTCAGTAAATGCTCTTAATCCTCTTCATCAGTTGGCGTATTCCGTATCTTGGTCAGATCAGTAACATCAGTTGGTAAGTCTAACAAGATCTAGCCACGGTTGAAAGCAATACACACGTGCGTACGGTGCCGCTGCATACTATAGTGTGTGCATACCAAAGATCCTAAAGCGCCGCGCCGCTACGCGGTGCTGTATCATCTTTGGTGCATACACGTACGTGCGTACGTACGTGTGCGCGCGGGCAAATATGTCCCGGATCGAGGGTTTACGCTTTCTATCACAGGGTTTGGGGTGCCTATCATTTGACCTTAGGTCAAGTGACAGGCACCCAAACCCCGTATCACGTTATAGAGTTTTGACCAATCAATGATAAGAATCTTTATATGAGGTATATAATAGTAGATACAGGAAAAAAAAAGTTAAGTTAATCAGTGTCACATGATCAGCGCAGTCCTATCCACCGTATGTGAAGAATTTATGCAAGTGGCAAAACAGGGTCTAAAGCACTTCGTTCAAAGATATGTACATGACTTCTTTTTACAACAGTTCTAAAGGTTACAATTTCATGAACTCTTGTAATTATTTGTGGCAAGAAATGATAGTATTTTCGCTGTTCTTACAATGTACAGATTTCAGTGTTGCCGAATTTGTAGTTGCACTCACCCCTTTTCATTATCCTCCCTGCTGCCATTCCACCCTTCTCTTTCTACCTCCTATCCTGTACATGTACATAGAAATCCTTCAACCACTGATTTATAGTGAAACCGCTTAAAAGTTCAATTCATAAGAAATACTGGAGTAATTTTCACTTTCGTAGTGTAAATTTACAAAAAACTGTTAGCCTCTGACTTACAAAACATATCTAATTTTAAAAACAAAGTACAAATAAGATGTCCTGTAAATCTGATATTTTCACATTATTAGAAACATCAAAGTTGGCGGTGAAATTTGAAGAGATTGTGGATTAAATATAACATGTAGTTACAAGCCCCTTCAAAATCACATTCTTTCCGACTTCACATATAATGAATATGGTAATTTGGAATATTTACCACAAAAAATTTTGTTGCCCAACTTCAATTTGCATCCCAAACTGCCATTGCTTCAAGTTGTAGGCTTATGTGTGTTTGGTTTTTAACTTGCATACCTTGCATCATTCATTTGAAAGTCTGTCATTTCACCCAAATTTACTGATATGTATCACTTGCATTATTCATTTGAAAGTTGTCTATTCTATTATCATTGTCAATGTTGTGTTTTCAAACATCTCTCTCTGCCAGTATATCAGTCTAAGTTTTAGACCCTTTTTTTTTAACCCTAATCCCAAAGCAGTATTGACTTGGGCCCAGGTTACACCGCCATAACTGTTCTGAGAACAGTTTCAGAACGATTATTAGAACAATCCATTTATAATCTTGGATTGGGTTTGGATTGTCACTGGTGTGGTTTCACCACCATCACACAAGCCAAGCTCCCGTTCGGTAGAGCACTGGTTACCATGGGCAACGATTTGGCCACACCCAACGCTGTGGTCAAATGTTTCTTTATACTATTAAAGTTCCGGCTGAAGTGGTTCACGTGTTTACTTACGTGCTGGACCAGTATGGGAAGGCTTGTGTGGTAAGACCACATTTGAAATGATCTGAGAACGATCTCAGACTACATGCATCTCTGGAGGTGGTCTGACAAAAATGTGTTATGCTTTGGTCCACTTTTGCAGTTGGCTGTTGTGGTAATATCGTGAATGAACCATTCTGAGACTGTTCTTGAACGCTTTTGACAGGCGGTGTAACCCTGGTCTACTTCTAAGTGTGAGTCTGGATAATTTAACACCTTGGCTTCACTCACAGTTCACATTTTTCTGATTTCAGATTGGAATTGGGTTAAGTAAATGGGATTAGGGGTCACAAAAGGAGCAGTCTATGACTTAAGACTACCAGTTAATATTTGTAAGCAAGAATTGTGTGGTAAAACAAATACCAAGTATTGTGTTGTATGTGTATCTGTTGGCCTTCTTGTTGTGCATATTGTGTGAATTTGTTTTGTTTGCCAATGTTCTGAAACTGAAGTTACATGCAAAAAAGCAAAATGCAAATGTAAAAAGAAAAAAAAGTTTTCATCATTTTATTCTTAAAATTAAAATTGTGTTTTTGCCAGTTATATTGCCATGATTTGTAAATATAAAACAGCAAATTGTTATGTGAATGTTGATTATGAAAGTTTAACTTATTTAATGAAGAACAGATCTGGATAGAGGAGCACTGGTTCTATGAAATGAGCTTTTAACCTGTTGCCACTGTGATTCTGTGATTCCCATAGAGTTAATACATGGTACATTCAGTTCCAGTATCCAATGGGTTAAGTATGACTTTGTATCTTGGTTGACAATGTTCAGTGGGCCATAATACATTTAACAAAAGAAAAGACATCTGTTACAAATAAATTTTAACATGGAAAAAAAATGCTGATTTCAAACTTAATTGCTTATCCACTAAAGCAACCTGAAAATATGAAACTGTGATATATGAGAGGGCCTGACATTTCAATCCTAGCAGGACCTTTATCAAAATTATTTTGTGTGGAAATGAACAATTTGTGTCCTCAAATGTAACAAATGCAGTATTAAATGTAATTTGATGATTGTGCATAAACTTTCCAATAGCAGGAATAGAATGTCATCCACACTTCCGTATCTGAAAATATTGCTGTTTGACTATATTTCCATGGCTTGTCAATGGTGGCTTGACTGAGGAGCAGCTCATCAGATGTCCGGCAGATGAGCCCTAGGATATGTTCCTGGCAGAAGGGCCTCAACAGTAAATTTTCTCTAATTTGAGAAATATTGTCTTATTTGATATTTGCACTTAACAGACTGCCAGAAGGATCTCAAATATCACACTACTTTGATTTCATGTGAAAAAAGCCAATGGTTTTAAAGTTAGAGGCAATTTAGTGTTAAGGACCTTCTGCCGGGAACGTATGCTAGGGCCCTCTGCCGGACAACTGACAAGTTATGTGTCTACATTAAGCTGCAATATTACAAAAGCAATGTTATGCATAGACAGTTCGTTTATACAGATATGCTTCATTTTCCGGATTTTGAAACTAAAGTGTATTGAACAAAAACAAATTCCTGGAAATCAGCCCAAAATAACACTTTCTTCTAGAATGTTAATCTTTAAAAAAAAATCAAGATGTTCTGTATTTTGTTCTCAATTGTTTAGAAATAGAGATCGATTTCAGGATTTTGAAACAAACGTATGCTACAGGTTCCTGTTATAAGTCCTGTTGGGCCACTCTTTTTCTGAGAAATTAAAAATAAACAGATCAAGAATTTGATCTTATTTATCATTAATTTGATAATACAGTTATACAAAGATGGACAGCAAACATGTTCAGCAAAAGTAGGTACAAGTTTAGAAAAACAAACAAAAATGTGATGAAAAATTCCTAAAAATCAGACCCCAAATAATAATATTAATGTTCTGTAGAATGTGTAAAAAAAACAAACAAACTTGTGTTAATTATTTATAAATGTAACATTAGCTGTAATGTACACAATAAAATATCAATATAACGACAAAATCAGAGCAAAAACTATAACAAATGTTGACGTTAAATTTCAAAGAAGATCGAGATCAGAATAATAGGTTTGCTTAAATTACATTGAGAAAACATACACAAGTTATTTGAACGTGCTTTCACTCATACCTCATTTCTATCCAAATAAGCCTTGTTTGAATTCCGTTTTTTCTAGACGACACGAAATCTCAAAATAAAAAAACTCACTTGAAAGAAAAGCAAACGTAATTTTGGACGAAATTCTGAAAACAGTAAAAAATTGTCTTATCTGTGCCAGACATCGGCGAATTCATTCTCTAAATTATCACACTAAAACCTCAACAAAACATGAGAGTCAAAAAATCAATGACACGTAACTCTGAAATAATCTAATAAAAAGACATCAAAGATTGTTGATTTGAGAAATAGAGCCAGCATTTTAAACAGCTGCCAGCATCACATGGTATGTCATCAAACTTTCTAATTAACACTTTGTTTAATTACTTTATCATCACCTAAAATGAAACACAAAGGAAAAAGGTCTTAATATAGAGATAAAATGCAATGTAAAAACAATTTTCCTTAGTCTGTGGCCCATCATTCTTTATCCTCCCACGAAGTTGCCAGAGGATTATTTTTCGTGTTGCTCCGCCGTGCTCGTCCTACCGATCTCGTTAGTGTGTGTAGCAACATTTAAAACCGCTGATCGATCTCATTAAACTGATCAAGTATGAATAGGATCAACAATGACTGTAATTATGAGCTGAAAGGTCAAAGGCATCTGGCCTAAAAATATGCCCTATTTGCTCGTCATGCGATAATTGTGCACAGCGATTGATTGATGTACTTGGGTGAAGTATTATTATGAGCAACAATGAACTGTTAATTGGGGGTAGAACATCAAAAGTCAAAGGTCCCACCTAAAATATCCTGACTGGGCCGTATCGCGAATAATTGAATGAAATTAGATTGAGTACTTGGTGAAGTAATATATGAACCAACAGTGAACTGATAAAATGGAGTCAAAGCAAAAGCACGGCCTCAAAATATGTTATTGGGCTCGTTACTGGTGCGATAAGTGAACGACTGCAGCTGATTATGTAAATTGGTAAGTATTATATGAAAGCAACAATGAACCTGATAATTTGGGTGAAAGTCAAGTCCCTGCCTAAATATGTCTGAACGTGGCTCGTTACCGGCACTATACACTTTGAATGAAAGTTTAGATTCGATGTAAATGGGGGGTGTAAGATATAGACGCAACAATAAACTCGATAAGAATTTGGATTTGAAGTCAAAGTCAAAGTACCGGCCTAAAATATGTCTGAACTTGGATCGTTACGGCGATACGCTTGGATTTGATGTAACTTGTGTGAATAATTTATACAACAATGAACTATTAGATTTTGGGTTGAAAGTCAAAGTCAAAGCAAGCCAAAACAAATCTGATTCGCTCGTTACCACGAAACTTAGAGAAAGGCATTGATGATGAATGTAATTGGTGATATTATTAAGCCTACCAAGAACAGAATAAGATTTTGGAGTGAAAGTCAAGTAAGGTCACAGGAGTGATAGATCGTTGATTTGGGCCCTACCATGATAATTAAAGATGGCTGTCCGATTTGAATGTATTGGTGAATATTATATAAGTCCATAAATGAAAAATCAATTATACAGGTTAAAAGGTAAATCCAAGTCACACAGTCCATACTTGAAGTGCTAAATTACATCGAGCATAACATGAGAACTATGCTTATGATATGAATTGACTGGTGAAGTATGAAATTACCAATCAACTGACTTAGTTTGGGTTAAAGATTGGTTATGATTGCAGATTGCAATCCAATTACTCCATTCATTATCAATACAAACGGATTATACTAAAAAATGTTGTGAAAGTCGAGACCATACGTCATAATTTTGTTTAATCTGAAAAAAACTAATAACGACAATTAACCAAAATTTGTTCTTCGTGATTCAATTGCCAAAATCTAATTGCGGTTACTGCACCGTAGCAAACGATGCCCTCGATTGGCATAAGATATCGCACTCCGACCTTGCCTAACGCGATCGACCATTTTGGAACGGCAACCTGCACGTTTGACTCGCGATTTTTTAAAATTACGCTCTGATGCAAATGAAAAAGGATAATTTTAACCGTCCAATTTTTCACCAAATCAATATTTAAACCCAAGTTCTATGAAGTGTTACTATATTAATCTCACCATGGGATAATATTCAGCTGATTGATTAATAGATGTTTTGACAGGCAAAATCCATTAACCCAAATCTAAGATCAAAGGTCAACGTCATCGAGACCTCATACTTGATATTTACGACGATACTGAAACGCTTATCGAATATGATGTAGATTGGGTAAAGTATTACTTTGGCATAGATAATTTCAACATTAAGCGTCAAAGGTTACTAGCGCCGTACATTCAACAGTTGGAAATGGACCGGGGGTGGAGGCAATACCTCCCATCGCTGCGCGCAGCCGATGCTACTAAGTTAAATGGTGATTAGACCCTCTAATTGAATAATGAGATGAAATATAAAAAAAATAATAATAATAATAATAATCAGATCATCCATATCATAACAATAATACCCACTTTGATACCTTTATTGTGACTGAGCACTGATCCGATTTTGACATGAAGGCAAACATACTGAAAGTTAGACTAAATTAATTTAAATATACTAGTTATATCAATAAAAGTAAATATCACGGTGTTCTATTCAGTTTATATATAACTTGTGTAATGTATTTTAATGATTATTCATACAATTCCAAGACTCAACAATAATTAGGTTCATACACTTGCTAAACTTAATTTAATGAAATTAAACTGATATTACTCGTATTAGCCCTGTAACAAGACCGACAGTCTAAATATTAAGTTAATCCGATATTTACACTACAAGATCTTATGTATCCTCTATCTTCAAAGCTGCGGGTTGGGTGGGCGGGGGGGCCACTCTCGTTCCACGTGTGCAGACACAATAACTCGAAAAGTTACATACTGCTCCGGAACCTCGGTCCGTTAGAAAGTGTCAGTACTGGGGTCATCGTATACTCCGGTTCTGGAGGCTACATCAACGGCGACTCTGCTCGCAAGTTGCATCTTTAAGATTACCTTCGTGAAGCTCATGTAGTCTAAGGTACGCCTTGAATCCTCGATATAATGCATCATCGATAATTAGCCCTGTAGAAACGTAAGCATAATACAAATTACACAGTGATACACGTTCACAGGTTCTAATGGCAATTAGTATTTTATGAGTTAGCAAAATTTGGTTCATATACATTGTTCATTCTATCAGCAAGGAAGAGGGGGGGGGGAGCTATGATATATCTAAGCATTAAACGTGGAAATTCTAGAAATTAATTGATTTGTTTGCTCAGAACAGTAAACATCTGGATTCTAAACTTGAAAATTGAATTACCTAAACAACTTGAATACTGTAAATCATAAAGAATCTAATTAAAGGCATAAAAGTGATTTTGCAATACTGTACATAGTTGTATATATACCATATTTATTAATGTTGCATTTGTGTCAATTAAACTTATTCTTCTTACAACGCACCAACACAATTGGATTTTGCAGTGTCCTGCCGTCCATTATACAAATCACTTGGCACAGTTTAAACTAAATTTTGGTAGAGATGCAGATGTGATATATAGGTATCACTAGTCAAAACTCAGTGCATTTGTAAAGAAAAAAAGGCATTTCTTTAGATTATAGTGTAGAATGGCCATGCGTAATGCAACATGATATTCAAGGTTAAAATATTGAAGGTAAAATTATCAACCTCATAATACAGGTTCAGGTCTATGTGTAAGAATGTGTATAAAAGTGATGTACTTAAAATTCAAAATTTTAAAGGAAGGCATGACATGAATGGGATAAGTAAAAAATGCTCTGAACAAAACTGGTTGAAAATATACAAAGACTACACCAGCTGGAGTGTACTCTTCGCTGAAGATTTATCTGATTGTTTACGAAGAAATAAGCATGAATAACCACCTATTCTCTTGGCCTGAAAGAAATACAATCCTCTAGAAAGTCTAGACACAAGTTGCTCTCACAAGGCATACCTTGAATTATTTCAAAATATCAACTTGACAAAATTTTCAACAGTGAATCTTCACAGTTTTCTTGATTCTAAAATAACCCTAACCTAATCCCCATACGTTCTATTTACTTAAGATTGCTTCACTTTATCATATCGTCCATGTCATGAAACTTCATTAGTATGTTTCATTTGCTTTTGATCATGTACAAGTAAATTCATACGAGGAAAAAAATTTTGGGTTGAGAATTGTCCACACAAATATATAGCCGTATATCATTCATAGATTTATTTCATTCTCTATTGTAGTATTTAAATGAATCCTTATTTCAAGTGTGTTTCATGTAAGTATCTGCTCAACAGCCAAGAGTCACCTTGCAGTACATCATATCATTTTATTGATGCTGATCTGATGTTTTGAGAGCCTTTGTTCTTGCCTTAGGAAGAGAAACACAAAATCAAAAAGGAATGAGTATTCGAGATTATATGGAAACGTGGATAGTTTAATTCGCGCGTGTCATTGTTGATTTATTAATAATTTTTCTTTTTTTCTAATTGAGTTATGTCGTCACTCGTTGGTATTCTTTAATTATTTCTCACTATTAAATTTGTAAGAAATCTATACTAAGTTTCCTTTTTGAAATAATCATAACAAATCAGAGGACAAATATTCTTTTTAATCAAGGCCATAAAATATTATTCAAAAGAGATGTGGTGTGTTATGAAGTGTACAAACATTTTGTATTGACTTTCTATATGTGTCATTGATGCGGTGTTTCCATTATGCTATTTGCCATTTCTATCAAGTATTTGTTCTGTGACATCACCCATTCTAGTCTTCATCAGTTTGTTTTGTAAAATTGGCCAAAACACTTGTACCATGGAACAATACACTATGCAGTGTACATAATGTGAATATAACAAAATGTATGAATAAATAAAACAGAAAACATACTTACAATGTTTTATCGATGCATTTTGTGTGATAAAAGAATGAATTGAATAATATGTTTTAAAATCATTTTGACCATTTATGTGCCGTGTTTGTGGGGTGGTGGGGGGTATTATGTAGAGTGGTGTTGCCGTGATGTATTGAGCGTGTGCTGTTTTGTGTGCTCTTGTCTTGTTGTGTGTCTGTGTGCTGTTATTAGTGCTGGCCTGTGGTGAGTAATGAATGATAGAACTACAATATATCTACAAGTGGAAAAAGATTGTGTATAATAATTAAGGAGGTCAAAATTAGATCAAATACATTACATGTATGTTTATTTTCATTAGTTATACCCTTAAAATTTTGGAATTAGATTCACATCCCATGATTAAAAAAGTGGCAAATTTGATGTAACCTCCTTGCCAATAAGAAGCACTAACTCTTTAATATGAAAAAAGCAAATTGATTTGTAAATGTAATAAAAGAACAACGATTTGTCATACCTTACAATTTGCAAAAGTTGCTTATAATATTATAGATTTCATTTATATAGAACCAGACTTTATAATAATGACACCATTCTTTGTTGTGTGTGTGGTTGGGGGGGGGTGGAAAGATTGCCTGAATGGTGGGGGCATTCAATCGTCGACGTTAGTTTATTTTTTTTCGTTTGTCCAACAAACATTCAGAAAAATATCACAGAAGTATATGATTTAAAGAAGCCAAAATGCAAAACGTTGTTTTTCACCAATTTTGCACTTCAAAATTACCCCTTGAACTTATAATTGTCATGCCTTGATATATTACCGAAATTTGTCTCCGAAAATATCAGTAAAATAATGCAAAATGAATTTGATTTAACAACATTTTTTGCTGATCTCATTATTACGGGGTATAGTAAAGTTAACAAAGGGTGATATCACTATTATACACGTCGTGCGAGAAAAATAGACAGATGTTTACATTACTTACATATAAAATCCGGGATTTATAAGTTAATTTAAAAACCAATGGTTCTGAGATTGACCAATCAGGAAAAGTTTTCTTCTTCCCTCCTCCTCTTCTTCTTCTTCTTCTTGCTGCTCTTGCTTCTTCTTCTTCTTCTTCTTTCTTCTCTTCTTCTTTCTCTTCTTCTTCTTCTTCCTTTTCTTCTTCTTCTTCTTCTTCTTCTTCTCTCTTCTCGTCTTCTTCCTTCTTCTTCTTCTAATTCTTATCTCTTCTTCTTCTTCTCTTCTTCATTTTAATATTATGAAGCGTTGCTAAGAATTGCTCCAAAAAAAAATGAAGAAACATGAGCTTTTTCTGACGTTATCATGTTCTTTTAAGCAACTGTATCAAATTTAACTGCTCCGTTCTAGCATTCATTCGGAAACATAAACAAAAATCATATCAATGAATTCGTGAAATATAATAGCACTGCATATATTGTCTTAGTTGCATTTCGAATTTGTTCTGATTATATTTTTTTCGATTGCTATCGAGTATTATATTTAGACCATTACCCAAATAAGTTTCGAATAATTCATTTTTAGAGCATCGGATATCAAAGCTAAAAACTATAAAAAAGGGGAATCAAGTTCATCCATAAAAATTCTCGGAAATGTTGAAAGGAATCTCCATACACGCAAGCTATAAGCAATCCTTAAAAGGACTGCCGAGTAACATTAACAATCTGTATTCACCAATCTTAAAAACATTCTGATCTCATTAGATTTGCATTCAATTCAAAAATCTTAACATTTATCTTCAAATCTGACATTTGTTTTTTTAAAATGCTACAATAAAATAGAAGTTACATCACATCATTATTATTATTTCATTGTGAATTTTGGATCGGATCCAGCTGTAGATTGATAATATTACAGAATAGTATGAATATCACAAAATAATTCTAGGCTACAGAAAGTTACCCTCATCTATGAAAATACACCCTATAAAATAAACAAGTTATGTCCCTGGGGGGCGCCTCCACCGGCTGTCTCCTCATCTCCCGTTCCAAACAACCTCAGAAAGGCACCCTACAATGCGTAAACTATAAACCAAATATGCACTTACTAAAGCGACCAATTTCACAAAAGCTACCCTAAGTTGGCGTGACTCCCAGGAAATCCACTATTCTGGATACCTAAAGGCGTGAACAGAATCCACTATTGATACCTAAATGTGCTTAAACATTGAAAATCAACGAATTTGATATCCCACCCATGTCCTTCCATCTAAAACATTTGTAACATTGCGCAACTCGAAGAGGTCCTTAAAATTCATAATAATTTATATTATCAAATTCATGTTTGGAGATGTTATTAATCCACATAAAATCCAGCCCTAAAATGCGTAACTATATAACCAAATAGTATCCTAAACTGGCGACATGTGAGAAAAGCTATCCCTAATGTGCGATTGCAGCGAACGGGCGGAAACAGCATACCTTTTCCAAACGTCGACGACGCCCGAGGGCATGAAAAGACCTTACGACGCTTCTGACGCGGGTGCGTACAGCCGTTGACCGCCACCCCCCCTCCGGGGTTTAATGTGTTAGTGTAAAAATCATAAAACGCGTTTACAACATTTTATGTGAAGATCATAACGCACATGAGTACGAATTGTTAAAAACCAACTTGGGATGTCAGTGAACCAACTTTCTAATATTTTTCAGATAACACGTGTTCAAGTTTTTAGGCTAAAGTGTTTAGTATTCTTACATACGTTTCAAAACTAATATTTTCACAATATCATTAGATTTATCAAACCATTGTGGGTGCTAATGATCAAACTTTGGACGCATGTAACGAAAGTCAGCGCTTTCAAAAACGAAATTGTGCTCATGTGAACCATGATGTCAAAAATGGTTTATACGCCACCAAAATTTCGATGTGATCAAGGCGTCCGACCGTTTCGGATTGGGGAGGGGGGGGGGGGCAAAAGTGTAAAAAGTCAAAAATCGGCGCGCCTGCGCAGCACAAATGCATCA
>JZLH01S0021078.1:0-22826 GCA_001188425.1 Eucidaris tribuloides | reverse complement strand
TAATAATAATAATAATCATGAATCATCCTAATCATAACAATAATACCAACTTTGATACCTGTTTATTGTGACTATTCCTTTTGATTTTTTTGACATGAAGGCAGAAATACTGAAAATGAGACATAAATTTATGTATCAATACACCTAGCTATATCAACATAAAGCAGTAAAGTTATCCATGGTGTTCTATTGCAGTTTTATATAACTTGTGTGTTTATGTTATTTTAATGATCTGTTCAAACAATTCCAAGGGGATCAAACAATAGTTAGGTTCACACAATGTTGCTAAACTTAACTTTAATTCGAAGTTTTAAACTTTGATGATTAGCTCGTCGTTTAGCCCTGTGTAGACAGACTTGACAGTTAGAAATCTTTAAGTTAAGTCAAAGTTTAAAACTACAAGAGTTCTTATGGTTTATGCTCTATCCACGAGCTGCGGGGGGTCCCACTCGTAGTTTCAAGTCGTGTGGACACAAATGAACTCGAAAGTTAGCGTGACTGCTCCGTGAACCTCGTGTCCCGTTAGGTAAGTGTTAGTACTGGGGTCATTGTGATACTTCCGGTTCTGAGGCTTAATCAATGAGTGGGACTCTCGCTCGCAAGTTAAATCTTTAAGATTACCTTTCGTGTGGACGCTCATCGTAGTTTAAGGGGTACGCTCTAATCATCGATGATAAGCTATCATCGATGATTAGGCCCTGTATGAACGTAGCTAATACAAATGTAGCACAGTGATACACGTTCACGTTTATGGCAGATTAGCTTTATTTTACTGAGTAGCAGAAATGTGGTTCATATACATGTATGTTCATTCCTTCAGGCTAGGGGAAGGGAGGGGGGGGGGAGCTATGATATATTAAGGCATTAAACGTGTGAAATTCCTAGAAATTTATTGATTTGTTTGCCAGAACAGTAACAGTCATGGATTCTAAATTGAAATTGAATTTACCTAAAATCAACTTGAATACTGTAAATCATAAAGAAGTCTATTTCAAAGGGCATAAAAGTGATTTTGCCAATACTGTAGATAGTGGTATTATATACCATTAGTTTATTAATGTTGCATTTGTGTCTAATAGAAGTTATTTTATGTCTGTACAACCACCAGCAAAATTGGTGGATTTTGCAGTGTCTCCGTCCATTAATAGCAAATCACTTGGCAGAGTTTAAACTAAATTTTGGTAGAAATGCAGATGTTTGGTTATATTATGGCCATCACTAGTCAAAAGTCAGTGCAGTTGTAGATAAAAAAGGGTCATTTCTTTTCAGATTATAGTGTAATCTTGGCCAAGTTAACTGCAAGCATTGATCGTCAAGGTTAAAGGTTGAAGGTCAAATTCTGCAACCTGAAAGACCAGGTTTCGGGTCATGTGGTAGATGTTACTAGACAAGGTGATGTGCCGGAAATTCAAAATTTTAAAGGGCAGTGACATGATTGGGAGAAGTAAAAAATGCCTCTTGTACCAAACTAGTTGAAAGATATACAAAGATACACCAGCTGGAGTGTATCTCCTGGCTAGAAGGATTTATCTTGAATTTATGTACTTATGGAGAATCAGGCATGAACATACCAGCACTTTATTTCTCTTGTGCCCCAAGATAAATTAATCCTATAGAAAGCTACACAACAAAATGTGTTTGTCACAAGGCATACTTATGTTTGTTATTTTAGTTTGAGACAACTTTTGACTTCAAAAAAATTCCTAGTAGAATCCTTGCACATTTTTCTTGATTCTAAAATAACCCTAACCCTATCCCCAATCATGTCATTTACCTTTAAGATTGCTTCACTGTATTATGATCGTCGTGATCATGAAACTTTCATAGGTCATGGTTTTCATTTGCTTTTGATGCATGTACAAAGTAAATTCAGGTACGAGGAATAAAATCTTTGGGGTTGAGAATTTTGTCCAAAAAAATATATAGCCGGTATATCATTGCATCAGATTTTTATTTTATTCTCTATTGGTAGTGATGTTTAAATTGAATCCTGTATTTCCATGTGTGTTTCATGTAAGTATTGCCTCAAAACAGCCACGTAGTCACACTTTTGCAGTGACATCATATCATTTTATTATTGCGTGACTGATGTTTTGAAGGAGCCTTTGTTTCTTGGCTCGGAAGAGAAACACAAAAGCCAAAAAGGAATTGATTTCGGAGATGATAGGAAACGTGATAGTTATTCCCGCGATGTCATTGTTGTATTTGAATTGATAATGTTTTCTTTTTTTTTTCTAATTGATTATGTCATCACTCTGTTTGGTTTCTTTGAATTTATTTCCACTTTAGATTTGTAAGAAATCTATGACTAAGGTTGTCCTGTTTTGAAATGAATCAGAACAAATTCAGAGGACAAATATTTTTAAAAGGAATAAAATATTATTTCAAAAGAGGATGGTGTTGTGTGTTTATGAAGTGTACAAACATGTGTAGGACTTTTCATATGTGTCATTGTGGCGGTGTTTTCATGTATGCTATTTTTTGCCATTTGTCTATGCAGTATTTTGTTCTGTGATATGCACCCATTCTATTCTTCATCAGTTTGTTATTGTAAATTGGCCAAAACACTTTGTACCATGGAGACTACAATATGATGTGTACATAATGTGAATATTTAAACAAAATGTTGGAATAAATAAAACAGAAAACTACTCAATGTTTTATCTGATGCATTTTGTGTGTATAAAAGGAATGAATTGAATATGTATTGTGTTGTAAAATCATTTTGCATTTATGTGTGTGTGTGTTTGGGGGGGGGTGGTATGTATGTGAGAGTGTGTGTTTGTGTCCGTGTATGTATGTGAGCGTGTGTCTGTGTGTGTGTGTGCTTGTCTGTGTGTGTGTCTGTGTGTCTGTGTATTAGTGTCTGTGCCTGTGTGTGAGATAATGAAGTGATAGAATCATACAATATATTCTAGCAAGTGTAAAAAAGATTGTGTAATAATAATTCAGTGAGGTCAATTATAGTGGATTTCAAATACATGTACATGTATTGTGTATTTTTTCATTAGTTATTACCCTTTACAATTTTGGAATTATGATTTCACCCATGATGAAAAAGTGGCACAATCGTGATGCAACCTCCTTGCCCAATAAGAAGCATAACTCTTTTAATTATGAGACAAAAGCAAATTAATTTGGTAAATTGTATTGAAAGAACAATCGATTTTGTTACATACTTACACCTTTTGAGAAAGTTGCTATATACATACCTGATTTTCCATTTATTTATAGACAGACTTGTAGTTATAATGACACCATATTCTTGTCTTGTGTGTGTGTGGTTGGGGGGGGGGGGGTGGAAGATTGCCTGGAGATGGTGGGGGTGGGGGCTATTCACAGTTCGTAGACGTTAGTTTTATTTTTTTTTCTGTTTTGTCTCAAATCAATTTCAGAAAAATAATTCACAGAAGTATTTTGATTAAGAAGCAAAATATGCAAACGTGTTGTGTTTTTCAATTTTGCCCTTCAAAATGTATCCCCCTTGAATCTTGATAATTGTCATGCGTTGATCAGATTACCGAAATTTGTCTCCGAAAATTATCAGTAAAAATAATGGTCATAAATGAATTTGGATTTAACAACATTTTATTGCTGATTTGAATTTGTCGGGGGTAGGAGTAAAGTTAACAAAGGGTGATATCACGTAGTACACGTCGTGGTAGAGAAGAAATAAAAGATTTACATGTACTACAATAAAATCCAGAATTTATAAAATATGCGTTCTGTAGATGCCCATATCGGTATAATTATGAAGGGAAAAGTATTTCATGTTCTTCCTCCTCCTCTTCTTTTTCTTCTTCTTCTTCTTCTTCTTCTTCTTCTTCTTCTGCTTCATCAAACTGTATCCAAATTTATACTGCTTCCGTTCTGCATTCTGTTTCGGAAACATAACTAAAAAATCATATCAAGTGAATTCCGTGAAATATTAAAGGAATTGGCTAACATTTAAAAAATGTTAAAAAATCTGAGCCGCATGATTCCCCATGCTACCAGTGTCTTTGATGAGGTCTAAAAAGGAAGCCCTGAAAAAATTATATTTCAAAATGATTATTTAGTGCTTGAAAAAAAGTGAAAATCGTAAGTTGACCAGATTCACTTGCCCATTTCCTCCCATAGACTTACTGTGTGTACACCTAGGTTAATAAAACTCGCCCCGAGTTTTATTGTTTATTCATGTATAACTTGCCATTGGCAGTGTAACTTAAAAGTTTTCTAGGGTGTTTATTTGTCCATTTGAACACTATTATGTAGCTCAGATATCAAAGTTTGACAATTTTTTAAATTGAAGCTCCACAATGCTAGCCTATCACTTTAATAGCCACCTGCATAATAATATAGCGTGTTCTCAGTTGATTTCTTCGAATTTTTGTTCTGTATTTATTTCGTCGCTATGGAGTATTATAGTTTTAGACAAATTATCCAAATTCAGTGGTTCGGAATCCATTCATTTTTTAGAGCTTCCGGGCAGGTATCAAAGCCTAAAACGAAGCAAGTTTCATTCAGAAAATGTCTGAGGGATTAGTGAAAGGAATGCGTCATACACTGCAAGCTATATAGCAACCTCTAAAAGTACTGACGAGTAACATTAAAAATTCTGTATTTTCACCAATTCTTAAGTTACATTTGCATTGGCTCCCCATTAGATTTTGCATTCAGTTCAAAATTCTTCACTTTTTCTCCAACTTCTTTGACATTTGTTTTGAAAAGTGCTACATAAATAGAAGTTATTATTATCATCATTATTATTTCATGTGGAATTTTGGATCCTGGATCCAGCTGTAGATTCGATACTATTACAGATAGTACGAATACACAAAATAAATTCTAGGCCTACAGAAAGTTACTCCTCACTCCATGAAAATACACCGTAAAAATAAACACGTTTATGTGTTTAGGTGTTGAAAATCACAAACGCGTTAACAAACATTTTTTTTGTGAAGATCACCTAAACGTCAGTTTACGAAGTGTTCCAGAAATAAACACGAACTTTGGATGTCGGGTGATACACAGACTTTCTAAGGATTTCCAGATAAACGTGTTCAAGTTTTTATGGGCTAAAGTGTTTCGTATTTATACATATTACCGTTTCAAAACAATATTTGTCACAATAGCAGCCTACATTTTAGCCAAACCATTTCGAGGTGCTAATGATCAACTTTTGGACCAACGAAAGTCAACGCCGCTTCAAACAAAATTGTGCTCATGCGGGAGTAAAATGGTTCTGATATAAGCACCAAAATTGATGTTGATGATATTAAAACCCAGAAAACAAATCAAAAGGTCCACACTTTTTTCCAAGGACATTTTTTTCGAGGGCCTTTTCACATCTTGCTGCTATTTCATTGTAATAAGGCCTAAATGATCATGATCACGACCCACCCAGAATTGACATTTTAATCATATTTTGCTGATTTCATCGTGAAAAAGTCCAAAAAATTATGATCACCCCCCCCCGAAAAAAACCTCCTTTTTCTTTTATTTTAAATGCTCAGCGCGATCGAGGCACTGACCTGAGAGGGCGCTTGCGAGAATAATTGAAGCTTACGTATACTGTAGCGCAGCCGGGCTGACCAGATTTTGTCTTATGCACGGGTTATCTGTGTAAAACCGTTAGCCCGGGGGGCCAGTGCCATTACAAGGTGTACACCATGCGCGTGTATGGACTTTCAAAATAGACCAGAGACTCCAACTCTCCCGTTTGGCGCGGAGATCTCCCGCTTTGAGTCCATTTTCACAAAATCTCCCGCCTCCGCCTTGAGTTTGAATTTCTCACCGCCTAGATGTGTTTCTCCTTTTTTCTCACCGCCCAAACCCACCTTTTTGAAAGAAATGAATCTGAATCAGTGGATTTGACCCCATTTAGTGTTGTCATATGTTCAAAAATAAGCCTAAGACGGCAACAAGAGCTTCTAAAACCCTAAAAATGGGCCTCGGCCGCAAGGAATTTCATGCTTTCCGCCGTGATGTGGGCTACGCGCACATTAAGTCAGAGTCTCCCGTTTGCTAGGGGTCTCGCGCGGGAAAATCTCCCGCTTAAGAAGTGGTTTGGCGGTTGGAGATCTCTGATAACCCATAACAATGTAGATTTTCTTGTGGATCTCAGCATACCCTAAACAATATATCGAGTCTGAAAAGATACTCCTTTTCAAGTAAACCATTCTGTTAAAAGTAATATCCCTTTTTTTTCCCGATTTTGGCGATTTGATACCCTTTCAATGTACGCGCGTACATCGCCCGACCGAAAAACAACCCTTTTACTGCGTTTTTTCAGCACCGGCGCCAATGGTGCTACACCTTGTAATGACCACTGGCCCCCTGAGACCAGTTAGCGAGTAGAACTGCTCCTCGCGCAGGAATTTTCGAAAAAGAAAGAATCTTATTGTTTGGATCACTTTATATAAAATAATTCATCTGCTATTATTTTTCGAAATTAAATATTACTTTAATATAAAATCCAATGTTAAAAATAAAGGCGGCAAAGCCTCAAAACCAACGAGCAAGAATGATTAAAAAACTTAATGAACCGAGAGATGGCGCCAATAGTCAATTATGACTGATCGCTCAAACAAAACCAATAACAACAACAACAACAACAACAACAACGGTGATGAGGATATCGATATGCGTCGAGGTCGAGGCGCGCGCAGCGGCAAGCCAGCTGGCGCGGGAAATACGGGAATGCACAGCTAGCAGCGCTAGCACGGGCATTGCAGGCGCGACATCGTACGGGTATAGTGCGGGGCCGTTGCAGTCAGTGAATCGGTGAACAGGATCATGCAAGGGAACCCAAAGTCAGTGAATTAATCACCGTATTAAAGGCTAGTAACAATGGATTTTGCTCTGGAGGCACAACTGCAGCTTGAGGCAGAATTTGAGTCTCAATATGCAGATGAACTTGATGCCTTGCGAGATCTGGAAAACGGTAAGTAACTGAGTGTTTGTTGATTGTTTAAGACTGAGTCTGACATTGACAAACATGTCTGACTGAGAGACTGCAGAGTGAGTGAGAGATCGAGTGATGTTCCTGCCAGTGAATCACAACAACACGGGGTTGATGGTTCAATACCACTTACCAGTCTGCCAGTCTACACATAACTAAACTCTGTTGTGTTGCAATCGTGGCAAAACGCCGTCCTTTGGAGTTACTTTGAACAAGATTAAGAATCATCAGAGAGAATTGGTGTAAGAATGTGACCAAAATAATTTTCAAAATACAGTCAAACCTGCTGTAGCGACCACCTGTAATAGACCCTCTTTCTAGTATAAAGACCACAATTTGTGTTTCCCTTGAAAAGTGCTTCTCATTGAAGTGTGTATTAGATCTAATAACTTAGACTTAAAGTTAAAGACCACCTGCACATAAAGGTCACTTTTCCTTGTCTCCCTTGAGTAGAGCCCAAAGTTTTCTGCTTTGCGGATTTTCCGCAAAAATCGCGGAAACGGGGGTAGAAAGCGGAAAACGCAGTTTAAAAAAAAAATGTGAAAATACTGAAAAAATAATCCATAAATGGTGAATTTGGCAATTTTTTTTTAGTAATTATAACATAAGTATACTCTTATTGGTTTCAAATGCATCATGCATGCATGATTAGGCAATCAGTTTTCACCATTTCCATGCATTTGAAATAAGAAAAACGTCTTTTCTGAGTTATCAATGAATTTCAAAATGGTGAAATTTAGAAAGCAGATTTCGAGGTTTGTAAAGCAGAAGAAAGCAGAATTTTACATTTAGAAAGCAGAAAACTTTGGGCACTACCCTTGAGTGGTCTTTCTACACGGGTTTCACTGTACGCTGAATATTTTGCGGTGGTTTTCTTTTCGCGAATTTCGCGACTTACTGAACGCGAAAATTGTCATTTTCTGATATATCTCTGTATAAAGTTAATGCAAAATCGTGAAAATATATACTCTCGCAAATTGCCCGTCTTGAAGCAAAATCGCAAAAATATATCTATGATAATATATGGCGTATACAGTATTCAGGACAAACCTTAGCTTAGGCAAACTTGTACATTAGGGGACCAGCCAATGTAAGGAAAATCAATACTAATAGCACGAGCGGTTCTAAATACCATTCAAAATCATTTCTGGGCATGTTCTCACAATCTCCCCAATCCTTGTTCATTCATTTGATGAACAAAATGTAGATAAATCTACATTTTGGATGAAAATATTGGCCAAAAACGAGAGTTCAGCGATTGTTTCGTATACGGCAGTCTTCATGCTGCGCTAACTAGCAGTGCATACGCGGCGCGCGCGCATTCATGGCTCTGAATGAAGTTAGCACAAGGATTGCCACGATGAACAACGTTACGTGGTATTCTTTGTATCAACCATGCAACAGTATTGATCGCTAACTTCATTCAGAGCCGTGAGTGCGGGTGCGCTGCGTATGCACCGCTTGTTAGCGCAGTGTGAAGACCGAGTATATGAAACAATTGCTGAACAATTGACACTCGTGAGTTTGGCCAATATTTTTGTCCAAAATTATGTTTTTTTCATCAAATGAACAAGGATTGGAGAGAGCTGGTAGTGGTAGGCTATGTAAGAACATGCCCAGAATGATTTTGAACAGTATTTAGAACTGGTATTGTACTTACATTGGCTGGTCCCCTAAAGTACAGGTTTTTGCCCCATATTGCCAGTCTCCTATGATGACATCAGGGCTGCCAACTCTCACGCAATGAGCGTGAGACTCCCGTTTTTTGGCCCTTTCTCACGCCAAATAAAATTTTGTTTGATTTCCCATACATTTTTATTGATCTCACACATTTGGACCTCTTACAGACATTGGCCTATGGGAGTCTCACTGACATTGGCAACTTTGGATTAGCATTAAGAAATGGAGGTCATGTTCGACTGAGTCTACGCGTAGCTCAGATTTTTTAGTATACAGTAATCAAAATATAAGACGGATGGAATTTGTCTCCTTAATCAAGTTAATATTTGGGGGCTTCACATTTGTAACAATATTGACATCATCGGTGAGCCCCCTCACCAATGTTGTCAATTGTTAAAAATGAGAAGCCCCCAAATATTAAGGAGACAGATTCCATCGGTCTAATGTACTTGTCATTTGTAAGATGCACCTCTTGACCCCCGGGGATGGTGCGTCATTGTACCGATGTGAGTCATACATTTTGATACCATGATGCACCCTCCGACACAGAAAGTAAGTGACACACCATTACATTACATCGATGCACACTTGAGTCAAATGCATATGACACACCATTTCATGAAAAGCCAATGACGCACATTTGAGAAACATTGACATACCAAATGATGCAATGTGGTAAAGTGACTTACTATGACGCACATATGGGTCAGTCTTGTGACGGACATTTTGCGTCCATGAGAGTACTGAGCGTCACCGATTGTGGGGAACATGACGCAACTTTGACGCACCATCCCCGGGGGTCAAAAAGTGAGTCTTACAAAGGACATCTGACACCTGCATAAAGTTAGAAATAACGCTACATCTAAATGCCTTTATTGTTGGTGTCATTAAATGAAAATGAGGCTAGTAGAAATTTAAAATTTTGTATACATATTTTCAGAGGTAAACATTCCAAATTGCATAGGAGGGGAACCCCTCCCAGACCTCCATTTTTAAAGTGTGTAATGTTTGGTCTCACAATTTCCAAATTCTGGCCCCCCTTCCTAAGTAAAAGTTGTTGAGCCCAGCTACATGTATTAAACAGTCAGTTGATGATAAATATTTTTTTTTCACTCCTATCACTCTGTCGTTTCTCATTCAGATTTTGATCTGTCTTCAACTGGTCATCATGCGTCACAACCGAAGAAGACGGCAGCAACCCAACCAGGACCACGGAATGAAAGTCAACCTCTGAAAGAAAAACCCTCAAGTCAGCGAGACTTCGGTGTTTCCGGTGATGGTTGTGGACTAAAATCAACCAAAAATGATTCTTCAACCGCTAAGGATGGCGCTATTGCGAAGAGTGGTGCAAATATTAGCCAGGACCAAGCATCATCAAATCGAACAAAGAGGAAACGCGACATGTTTGAAATGTTCGGAATCATGTCCGACAGCGACAGTGACAGTGAACTTGTTATCGATGCGCCATCACCAGTCAAAGGTATTAACCCGTTGACTCAGAGATTCTGAAAATCCCATAGAGTTAACACAGGGCACATTTGTTCCCGTAGCCAACGGGTTAATAGATCAGGGTAGGAACTAAATTTTATTTTTTAAGGGCGATTTTCATTAGAGCCTTGGGGCTATTTTTGAATTTTGGGGGGCTATTTTTCTACCACTGGGGCTACTTTTTTGTTGCACATCAGAATTTGAAGAATGCAATGAAAGATTGCTGATGTTTTGGCCTGTGCTTCATCCATAAAAGCAATCATTTTATTCATTTCTGTTTGAATGCCACAATAAAAAGAAAATGTGAAATTTTTCATAGCAAATCTGAGGGCGATTCTGAAGGAAATGGTCGTCCGAAAGAATTGGGTTTTGGGGATTTTAGGGGGCCATTTGGGCTTTTCCTAGGGGTAAATCGCCCGTCGCCCTGGGTTATCTCCTACCCTGTAATAGATAGTTATCAGAATTGACATAAAAAAGTGGGTGGGCATAGGATAGGGGGAAGGGATTTGAAAGGAAATGAGGGATGGAAAAAATTACCTTTATTTTAAATTCAAAGGGATTTATAGGCACTGTACTCAGTCAGCATTCTGAACAAAAGTACATGAAAATGATGAAATATTTACTCATTTTTTAAAATGTGTAAATTAATGATATCTGGCAACTTTGTGAAAAAGAGGTTGGTGCATATGTTTCCTGCATTATGTTGGTAGATGTACTAGATGAGCAAATGCTCTGTACATTAGCTCATCATTGATATTTTGTTTAAAAAGTACTTGATAGGGTTTTTGTTTATTTGTTTATCATTTGTTAATGTATTTATTTATTGATTCATTTATTTATATACACTTTTTAATTCATTTATTAATTTGTTGTTAATATAGTTAGCATATATTCATATTATATTTCACATTACTGTACCATAATTTGTCGTACTCCAAGTGCTCATTTGTAATGTCAGAAGCTTAGGTAAATGACATGATTGGGGGTAGTCATCAACTTGGGTGAAACTATTCTAGAATCAAGTAAACTGTGCAAGGATACCACTGAAAATTTGGTAGTCAAACATTGACTCATTCTAAAATAAATTCATCTGTATGCCTTGTGAGTGACAGACAAATCTGTTGTGTAGGGTTCTATGGGAGGTAGTTTTATCGGAGCACGAGAGAACCTAATTTCACGCTTAATTCAGCTTAAGTAAACAAATTCAAGATAAATCCTTCCAGCCAGGATATACAATCCAGCTGGTGTATCCTTTGAAAATCTTTCAACCATTTTGGTTCAAGAGGAATTTTTTGTTTCTCCCAATCATATCACTGCCCTTTAATGAAACTTAAGTTAAAAAATACCCAGAAATGGCATGGCATTTTGAGTGTATAATACTTCTTGATATCAATGGATAAAGAGTATTTATATTGTCATTTTGCATAAATAGAATAAAAATCATATTTTTGATTGACTGATTATAGCCTATCCCATGTGTCTTTCAGATCCCAAACCAAAGAGGCCCCGTAAACTGCTGGACAGATATTCCTCAGAAATCAAATCGCCCGTCGCAGTAAAACTCAATGACATTGAAATAACTCCACCACCCACACCCGACAAGGGCGAAAGAACTATCATGCAAATTAATCAGGAGAGAACTGTGTCGGGCAGACCAAATTTAACCACTGTCAGTGGTGCAGGTCAGGGGTCAAATGTTAAGAGGTCACTGAGAGTGTTCACGCGACAGCCGGAGGGAAATTCGGTGAAGGTCACGGGACAGGACGGTCAACGTGTGTATTTGAAAATGAAAGATGTCGACGAAAACTGGAAGAAGAAGAAGGTGGTGATGATTATTATTTGTCTCTTTAGTAGTGCATCTAACTTAAAATGATGAATGCAAGACCTTTTAGGATCATGATGCATAGTAAATATTGACTCAAATTAAATCATTGATGATGATCATTAAAATTAATATCATCCTACGATCCTAACAAAACCAAAAGCTCAATCTTAAGAAGTTAATTAGGTTTACAGAAGTACTTTAATCATCTTTAGAAATAGGTCTAGATTTGACGTTAAAGGCACTGTATAACAATGTTTCCACGTTTACAAAAATCTGAGCTACGATGATTCCCCCATGTACTAGTGTCTTTGATACAGTCTAAAATGAAGCCCTGAAAATCATTGCAGTGTTAAAACAATCATATAAGTTGTTTAAAAAAAGTGAACAATTCATAGAGAGACCATTCCAGCTTTCTCCATAGACTGCTGCTGTTGCAGAATTTCCTATCGCCGATATAAATTAATGCTGCCAAAATTTGTATCGTCACATATTGTACTAGTGACAACATAAACTGTCCAAACTTTTGTGTTCTAGGGGTTTATTTGTCCATCAAACACTGTCAGATATGTCAGTATAGGCAAAGTTCCGGACAATTCTTTTAAACGGTTCTTCCACCAGGTTATATGAGTGTCTTTAAAAAAAAAAGATAGTAAAATCCATAATAAATAGTAACATACCATTTTGGGTATTAATTACTAACACATAGTAATTATTAAAACAAAAACATGTTAAAGCCAGAGTGTAGTTTGGTTGATCAGACAACATTTTTTTCAATTGTTAACAAATTATTGTATTGTCACCCCAGACATTAGTAACAACATCCAACCTGCTGAAAATTGTTTATAGTGACAAATTATGGGTTGTTTCACAATCAGGGTACGTCAATTAGTCTCACAGGGGGTAAAAAATAAAGTTGTTTTTTTTCCTTTAATTTTTGGACACTTTTTGAGGGAATTCAAACTAGCGACTTTGTAATGTTTACCAACTGAAAACTTGAGGAGTATGAACAAAGTGAATGTTACAGGTTTGAAGGATATAGATGACTTGTTTTATATGGCAACAAAATGCTGTCCTTGGGAATGCCTAGGTATGCCATATTCGGAGAGGCGTCAAATTCGGAGAGGACAATTTTGACGGAATTTCCTTCCAGATTTTGATGCAGCGTCATAATTTATTAACGTCACCATCTCACATGGGTTTGGAATTTGAATACCAGTAAGCTAGATACAGTTTTTACTTTACAGGTCTCCCTAATCTGTAATTGTCATTGGTGTCATTAATGATAATGTTCAGAAATTCATAAAGATCAGATGAGACTGTGAAATTGTTCAAAATTGACACAAACATACACAATTTGTACATAAGTAGTCCATTTCAAAGTTTCCTCACTGCTGTAGACACACTGTGCAGTGGCCAATTGCTGGATATGAAAGTTTACAACAACAAGTGAATTCATTTTTTGTAGTGAAGTCATATAATAGTTTTTGGTAATATGTACCCTGATGGTGAAACAACCCATATTTAAATTATTGGAGAACATGTCACGGTATTCACATTACTTATGGAAAATGTTGAGGTCCCCCCCGCCCGCCATTTTACAATTTGAGTAATTTCTCAAAAATGGGAAAGTTTCAGACTGAGCATTTTTCAGGGCATTGATATATCATATAGGTCTTTCCAAAAATAAAATTGCAAAGAATTTTATTTATTACCATTTTCCAAATTCTATACTGTTGGCTTTAATCAGTGAACTTGAATTGTAGATTAATGCTGATTAGGGTAATCCAATAATAAGGGCCTCTCATTCTTATGACAATGGTGCACGTGTGAACAGGGTTCCCACAGTCATGGAAAATCCTGGAAAAATTTGTGGTAATGGAAAGTCAGGGAAAAGTCAGGGAATTTGGAAAATTTGTAAAAAAGTCATGGAAAAGTCATGGAAATCTGTTTTCAAATTTCTGTGGGAACCCTGTACATGTCATGAGTAAGATAGTGGGTGGAACGGATGGCTGTGAGGGGAGGTGGAGGCCATCATAACGTGTCTGATTTTGGAAACCGTGCCAGAAAGGAAGTCATGGAAAGCAGCAATTTAGTCATGGAAAAGTCATGGAAATCTGTTTTCAAATTTCTGTAGGAACCCTGGTGAAGTTCTGCTGTTTTTCTATAAGACAAAATTTATTAAATGGATATACCACTTTATGTTTATTTTATGTCATTTATCTTCTCTGTACATTAACTTTTCCAGACTTTCAGCACTGATTACGGTATAAACAGCACCAAGGGGCTTCTGACGTCTTCATATGATGTTCTAATGAGACAAATAGACGATGAGGTAAGTCAAGTCATTTTCCAGACAGGCATGATTAACCTGTAGCCATAAAGGCAGGGCATTTCGTTTACATGCCTTGAAATTAACATTATGTAAGTACATTGGTGTATCTAGAAGGAAATACCATTTAACAACTGTTAGTAGAGTTAAGGAAATAGAAACTCGGTTTGGTGGGAGTTATAGTGTTAGTTAGATTTTGAATTGAATTAAAATATCATAGAGACGAAAATTTGTAGTTTACTTTTAGACTCTTACAGTGCATGGGTGTTACAGTGTGTGACATTTACAATTTACAAATGTGTACCAAATGCATTCATGAACATGACAAATTTTACGCATAAGTCTCATGCAGATTACCTATTCATATGCTACTACATGAATACGGAAATACATGTAATACTACTGAACCGACTCAGTAGTTCAGTGAGCTTCACACCAAGTGGTGCATTTTTCAAATTTCAGGTAATTACTGATCTTCAGATTTCAGAGACACGTTCTTCGTAAATTGTTGATTAAAATTACATTAATCTTCTACACTAAATCACCTTAGAATTTTAACATTATCACTATAGAACAGCTGTCCCATTACCTTCCGTAGTTTGAATATGATTAGTAAAACTGGCTGAATTTCTTTTGTATTATACAGAACAGACGAAAAGTCATCGAGGAATCCACAAGGGTATCAGAAAAATTAAGAAGGTATGTTCATCCATGCTGATATACGATAATGAAGATTATAGGATAATGAAATTTAAATAATTTCAAATAATTCTTCAAATTCTTTTTTTTTTGTGGAAGAAAGAGTGAGTGGGGATTACTATTTGACCATGCTGAAATGCTGAATTTATGACAAAACCACATTACAAACAGAAAGAATAAAAAATACAGATTTTTAGAGAGAGAGATATAAAATAAAGAGTAATCTTACATTGCGGAACATAAGTGAAATTGATTTGTGTTATTTATGTTATTACTGAATGAGTGAAAATAGGTCACTCTGCGTAATGCTGCTTTTCATGGGCACATGTATTTTAACGGGCATACTCTTAATATAAAGTCACAGCTTTCAAATGAATAATGTTGAGCCCTGCAAGTTCAACACAGAAGAGATAAATTTGTTGCTTTGTGAGCGACAAAACACAGTCACTAAAGCCAATGCTCATTGAAAACGGTTGAAAAAAAGTAAGAAATTTATTATCTTGTAATGTGTCATAAAAACAAAGATCTGTATAACAAAAAGTACTCAATCAAATTCAACAATCTTGGTATCATATTTCGTCCAGACTCTCCAGAGAAATCAGTTGGCATAGATCATCTTTCCTTCCATGTGAAATTTGTTTTTAAGAATTCTATTATTTTGGGCCGCACTGTCTGGGAGATAATGCAAGGCAATCATATGTATAGTTGTATACACAAACAATATGTTTATTGATTGTATTGGTTTTGTTTTGTTTTGATCAAACCAGAGAGTTGGCAAAGGAGTATGAAGATGACGATACAGAGGAATTGACTGGTGGGAAGGAGGAGGATCATGGGGGTGTTGGCAAAGACTTATGGGTAGAGAAATACGCCCCAAGGCACTTCACCGATCTCCTGAGTGATGATGTAAGAACAACACAGAGTGAACCTGCATGATGAAATTAAGTCGTCTGCTACTATGATTATATATAGAAAGTACATCAAAAAATATGCAAAAACATGTACCATAATTCTATCTGCAAACCTTTCATTAAAGGCAGGGCATCTCATTTGCATGCCTATAAATTAACATTGTGTAAATACAATGGCATATAGAAGAAAATGCCATCTGGGAACCTTTAGCAAAATATGGGAGTTAGAAACTCAGTTTTAGTGGAATTTTAGTGACCATTAGACTCTGATTTGATTTTTTTTCTCGCGAGAAAAAAATTCCTACCATAGAACGTACACTAAACAGCTATTGCTTTTACCCCAATCCATCGCAAAATCCTCCACTTTAAGTACTTTCAAATACAGGTTAAAACGTTACTTGCTCATTGAATAGATACATAATTGAATATGATATTATTGTAAACTTTACACACTTCGATTAATTCATCCAATTGGTACCATTTTGGGAGGGGGAGGGGGGGGGGATCTGCCAACCTTCATGTTGTATCTTGTTTATTATTGTTTTTTGCTTGTTAAATTAAGAATTCATAGTGATTTATAAAATTATGGGGGTCCACGTGGACAAAACCTTGGGGGGTTTTATTGTGGACTCCCGTTTTATCTGATATATTTATATTACTAAACCTGTTTTTACATCTATGTACATGTTTTTTTCTTTTCACATGTGTATTTTTCCATATTGTCTTTTTGTTGTTCTTCTTATGTGTTTAAATGTTCATTGTGCTATGTTTTAAAAAAAAGATGGAACGAATAAAGTTGAAATTGAAAAAAAAAAATTTGAAATTCTTTACAGGGGTGTGAGAGTTCAGCTTTTTAGCTGATTTCAGCTATTTTTGTTTTCAATTTTCATCTATTTTCAGCTTTTTGTGAATTTCCTCTGTACAAAAGTATGGGAGCATTTGCAATTTCAGCTTTTTCAGCTATTTTTACTTGTGGTCACTCACACCCCTGTCTTTAGCATTTTTCAAATTCTAGGTAATTACTGGCCCGCAGATTTCACAGACTTGTCCTTCATCAATAGCCTAAGGACATGGGTTATCTTTTCTTGGTCTGCGGGGATGTTTGCAAATAGATCCACTGCCTTTAACTCTTCTTGCATTGTGCGCAGAACCCTGCATGCGTCACATTATTTTCAGGCACATCAAGAATGAGACAACTTTCTGGTAATGTTTTCTTTAACTCTCTATATCTTTTCAGTGCTGCATCATATGTAAAAAAAAATTCTGCGCAAAGTTATAATTCATTTTATACACTTCATATTGGTGCAAGGTTCAATATGATAAATGAATTAGAATCACTCAATGAATGAACCAAGTAAAAACCATTTTTTTTCTCCAAGTAAAGTTTTAAGTTATCGTGTATTTTCCAACATGATTTAGTTGATTATCCTTTGAGGTATCAAGTTATGTGGAGCTAAATGATATATTACAGTAACAGTAAGGACGCTGAAATGAAAGCTCAAAGCGAACAATACAAAGTGATCTCTGCGAAGCAGGCGATACATATGTATTTACGTGTGTAATTGACCTATGTGTTGTATGTGCAGAATTGCACTCGTATCAGCCATCGGTTGTGTAGATGCAAATAAAACCAGCAAAAAGTTATAAAATATTTTTCCATACCGTGCATTTTTATATCAGGGAGTGAATCGCAACCTCCTCTTCTGGCTGAAGCTGTGGGACTACGTTGTGTTTGACAAGGAGGTGAAGCGGCCCAAGACCAAGAACAAGTCTGAGACATGGAACAAGAACTTCCAGCAGCAGAACAAATTCAAGAGCAAGTACCAACAAGAAGACTTAACAACGGTAAGAGAGAAAGTGAGATTGTTTCTGTGACCCATGTAATTATTTGTGAAAGACTATTTAATATTTATTTGTTTATTTACTTATTTTATCCAAGAAAAATCTGATAATAAAGAAAAAAGCTATGTACTTTGTGTTTTTAATGAGCATTTATATTTCATATGTTTTTTTTTACTTTTTGTATACTTATACTTATTAAAGACATTGTTGAGCAATGTTTCCAGTTCACAAAATCTGAGCTTCATGATTCTCCATGCTACTAGTGTTTCCAATAAAGTAAAAAAATGAATTCCCCCAAAATTGCTGTTCAAAATGAGCATTAAGTGGTTTTAAAAAGTGCAAAATCAATGATCAACCATTCCGGATTTCCTCCATAGACTTCTGTGCTTCATTTTTTCCCCAGAGAACATAACATGTGCCAATACATATTTTGATAGTATCAGGATAACTGTCTTAAGTTTTATGTTCTAGTTTTTTTTTGTTCATGCATATACTGTCATGTAGATCAGATATCAAAGTTTGACATTTTTTAATGGGGGTTTGACAGTGTTAACCAATGCCTTTAACCCCTTGCATACTAGGTTCATGTAGGAGGAGTTACCTCCATTACCAACAGCCAAGACTGAACAGGTAATTGTTCCAAAAAAGAGTAGGGGAATCAGTCAGTCTTCATATCTCATTTATCCGTAACAAATTAAGGAAAACCAGAGAAAAATAGCTAAAATTAATTTCACTCTCTCTTATGTGTTATGCATTTTGTGTAACTTTTTCATTCTGTTTTACTTGCAGGAGCTGGATGAGTTAAACAGACCCAAATCAAGGTAGCCTTGCTTTGTGGTCCACCAGGCTTGGGCAAGACTACACTGGCCCACATCATTGCAAGGCATGCAGGCTATAATGTGGTTGAAATGAATGCAAGGTAAATCATCAACTCATTCGCCAGAATTGATTACTCCTAGATCTATAGGTTTAAAAAAAATACGTAGAGGAGATGTGAAATGTGTTATTATTTCATATGGTATGATTGGTTAATTCTACACTATCCAGCAGTGTAATTTGTTAACCACATGACCAGTGCAGTTGGACGACCGTCACGTAATGTATGCTTTGGCTGGACTCTACCAAATTTAAATTGAGTGTTTGAAAGCTACATCCAGTGTCTGAATCCCAGACTACCCTGCAAAATAAATTTGAGCAGCCACCCAATTTCAAATGATTTATCGTTTATATTTAAAAAACTTTTCACCAAATGGAGGGTTTCTTGTATAGAACAATGAAGTGTTGCCAATTTGAAATGATAAGAATTCTAAAAATTTAATAACCTTATCAATATTTGCCTTATTTTTGTCCAAATTTCACTGATCTTGTGTTTCCAAGATTATTCTGATCCTTTCAAAGCAATTTGCTGTGAACTTGGTTTGCCCCTTTATTGATTGCAGTTGTAGCAGATTATCATGTGAGTAGGATACTTACCACTGTTGTATCCAAGACTAGCTTTGAGACCAATTTCTAGTGGCCTTAGTCTCAGTTTCAGTAGGAGTCACCTGTACAAACCGTCTGTGTTGTGTTTGGGTCAGTCTCAGAACTTGTGGTCTCAGTTACAACACTGATACTTACATAAACAGATAACCTTTGACATGCTTGTCTGCCATCAAAGTGGCAGCAGGCTTTTAACATTAACCAAAATGGCAGCAAGGTATAAACAAATTAAATAGTTTTTATCAATATTGATTGAGGCCTCCATGTTTCTCGTTCAACAGTGATGATCGTAGCCAGGAGGTGTTCAGGGAGAGACTACAGTCATCCACCCAGATGCAAGCCGTCCTCAGCCCTGACCAAAGACCCAACTGTCTGGTCATCGACGAAATTGATGGAGCACCACAAGTAAGTCAATAATAAAATTAGAATATCTGACATTTACTCCGGTGACAATTGATCCGACAATTATTTCATGCACTATCCCTGACCTCAACCCTAACCCTAACCCTCACCCTAACCCTAACCCTAACCCTAACACTAACCCTAAGCTGGAAATCCAATGACAACCCTAACCCTAACTCCTCGTCTTCTGAGATATCATCACTGGAGCAACTGTTGCCAGAGCAAATGTCGGATCGCTTAATATAAAACACCTTACTCATTCAAAGGCACTATTCGAAGGCTTGTCTTGGATTTGCATACCAAATGTTTTTTTTTACTCAGATTTATTCCAGCTAAAGATAAATACATGAAAATGCAATGATCAAAATTTTGGATGCATATGTTGTAAAGTTTTACAAATATAAACAATAAATCATTGGAAATTGAGCTGTTTCTCAAGTTGTATTTTGTAGCGGTTGTCTAAGTTCAGACACTGGCTGTAGCTTTCATGTACTTATTTTCAATTTAGCAGAGTTCAACCATACCATAGATTGCTAGACAGTTGTCCAACTGCACTGGTTTGAGTTTTGATCTTGTAAGCTTTGTCACCAGATGATACATAAATCGGGTGTGGCGGTCAGACTAGTTTAACAGTTGTGTATAATTCAATTTCAGTGAGCGATGTTGCATCACGACATTCTGTTTGAATTTTATCAACACTTATTTTTACGAAACCTGACTTTTCAGCCTCAAGGCTTTTGTGAAAGGTGAAGATTTATGTGAATATTTACATCATAAATTATTGCACTCTCGTTATAGAGAACACTGATATAACAAAATTTCATTATAAAGAAGTAAAATCTCTGGTCCCATATCTTGGGATTTCCTTTGTATTTTAATGTTTTTGCAACCCTGATATAAAGAAATTTCATGGGTCCCAAGGACTTCTTCATGACGAGAGTGCACTGTATTTGGTCGAAAGTTCATTTCGTTTTGTGCAAATTATGGACAAAGTTTTTAAGTGATGTATATATTTATAGTTTGAGTATAGGGTCATGTGTCGTATGGTGGGGCCCCTTTGCGTTACAGGCACCAAAATTAAGAATTTTGTCACTTCTTGCATTTGAACCAATCTAACTCAAAAAGTACTGATCAAAAACCAACAAAAGTATACATTTTCTGAAAGCTTATACTTCAGAGAATCTCAATCAGCCAAGGTCAAGTTGCTATACAGGGTGTGTAAAAAAATTAAAGGGTAATATCACAAAAAATGTAAAGTTTTGTGATATTGATGACAACTCATTGCACTTGCCAGTATTATGTCAAGGCTCAAAATTGATGTCATGGTGTGAAAGAGGACACTTTCAGCTTTGAGAAAATGTATGGTTTTAGAACTTTTTTATTTTTAGATGTAGTGATACAGGGAATGGCAAAAAATGTTTAAAATTGTGTTGCGATTTGTTACAATAGCATGAATTACACTAATTAAATAAAACAGTTTACTAAACCTAATTAACAAATTTTAGAGATTGATTAGTAGAATAGTGTTTAATAAATAGATCAGTAGAGTGTATTTAAAAATTTCAACCAAAATGAAGCCCTGAAGTGAACATACATGTGTGTCCTTATATGCAGTACTTTCATGCTTCATAACGTGTACAAGTCAATGGCAAGCATAAGCTACACCAGTCATTAATTAAGTAATTAATGACCTAAAAGACAATTGATGTCACTTTTACTTTAGAGAATTGTTAAGTACAACATGTGTCAAGTTAGTCAGATGCATGCATATCATAACTCTAAGACAGCTTATCTGCTGTAAATAGTAGGAAAAACAAAATAGTACAGGTGAATTTGCAATTTCCCCATAGACATTGTACACACTCCTCCTCCGCTTATCCTCCTCCGCTTATCCACCAGATTTACCCTCGTTAACATTTTTGCATTTTTCACTAATTAAACTAAGTGTGATGCAAGATTGCTTATCAGATTTCAAAAGCAGAATAATTTTGCTGCAGAATGAGCTCAAAGTCATCATAATTGGATGAAGGATAGCTCTGATGCATCAAATTCAATTAAGAAGAGGACTGAAAAATGTAACGCCACCAGGTATTTGGGGGTCCCACCATACAACACATGACCATAGGGCCTAATGTATTATCTGTATTGTACGTATCCTCTATGTCTATTTACATAAATGCAGTAACTTCATTCAAACTGCTGTAAAACTGTAGTATTTATTTTTTTTTAGCCTGCCATCAATTGTCTGCTCAATGTCATCAAAGGAGGTAGCAGTAGTGACCAGGTCCAGCAGAACCCATCTGGAACCAAGAAAAAGAAGAAGGGGCAGGCACCACTACGTAGACCCATCATCTGTATCTGTAATGATGTGTAAGTGGAAAAATAGGTTCCTTCCGAAGTTTTCTGTAATTTTAGACTTAACAAAGGTTGCTTTGGTCTAGTGATGCAATTTTTCTCTACCTGGCAGTTCAAGAACTGTTTGATCAACGTGCACTGTTGTACATAGACTGTACGTCCTTGTTATACCGACAATGACTTTAAACTTTTGTTTATTTGAAGGCATATTCAGCAGACATAAGTTAGGAGACACATTGATCAAACACCACCAGAAGTGGCCTGTTAAAAAAAATGTTGTAGGAAGCTATGGGTTAAATCTTTGGTCACATGTCACAAATACACCTTGGTAGGAAAATATGTTCCTCTTCACTGTACATCTAGGTTTGAAACCAAGATGTGGGGCCTTATTTTTGTCCAGCCACCGACAATGGATTCTTAGCAGTGTCTGTACGTTGTCCATTCTTCGACCCTTCATAACGCTTGTGAAACTTTAATAACTTTGTGAACATTTGCCCGTTTGTAACCAAACTTGGATGGCAGATGCTTTTTAACTCTTTACACGCGGTATTCGCATCTATGCTCTACGCGCAGCGTGCGGGGTTCGCATTTCACGCTCAAACGTAGAAACGATTGTATTCACCCGAATTACACTGATTTCCCGGATACTAGCAGTAATCTGTGTGCATTGTTTACATTCCTCAAGTACGGGGGTATTATGTTAGGTTCTTAAGGAACCAGAAAAATCGATAAATACAATGGAGGCTTCGTGATACAATGGGACAAAGGATTAGACACAAGTTAATTTTTAAAAGAACTCGAAAAGTCAATTACAATAACACGTGCTATTCACCGATAATCTCTTCATTCACTTCTCATTTGATGACTCATCTC